>CAUVYK010000312.1:130000-150000 GCA_963556175.1 Tipula confusa
AATTATATATTGAAACTAAAAATCAATATGAAATTAAATTATATGGTGAGAAGTGTTCTCCAAATTTTTTTTTGTCGATTTTGCTTATTAACAAAAAAAGTTTAAAATATATCGATTGCCAACGCAACAGAGTGTTCCCAAGCGGTCACCCATCTAAGTACTAACTATGCCCAATGCTGCTTGACTTCGGTGATCGAACGAGAACCGGTATGCTCAACATGGTATGGTCGTTCGCTAATAAATCGGAATATTAAGACGATGAAGATTGGTTATGAAAGCTTAAACAACAACTCGTTTATTACTTTAAGCGGTTTTTTGTTTTTTGATGGACTATCGTCCATCAAAAATTATTTATTAAATAATTAATTTATTTATTTATTTAATTTTGAAAATATTAAGACTATGAAGACTGGTTAAGAAAGCTTAAGCAACAACTCGTTTATTACTTTAAGCGGTTTTTTGTTTTTTGATGGACTATCGTCCATCAAAAATTATTTATTAAATAATTAATTTATTTATTTATTTAATTTTGAAAATATTAAGATGTTGAAAATTGGACTATCGTCCATCAAAAATTATTTATTTATCAATTAAACTATTTTTTTTTTAACTTGTAAGCAAAAAGTTTAAAATCTTTTTTAAAAAAATTTATAGACAACAAAAGAGCTGTCGATTAAGATATCAAACTTTTGAATCGGTCAGTAACTTTGACTTTTATGGACTATCGTCCATCAAAAAAATAATTTATTTATCAATTAAATTATTTTTTTTTCATTTATAAGCAAAAAAATTAAAATCTTTTTTAATACAATTTATAGACATCAAAAGAGCTGTCGATTAAGATATCAAACTTAAAAATCGGTTGATAATCTTTGCCGTTTATTCAACTTTATATGAGCTTCAAAGTAGTTTATAATAAATGTATCCATACCGAAAAACTATTTTTTTAAACCAAATGTTATAATTTTCATAATCAATATTTATGCGTAGTAGCATGGCTTTTGATTAAGATATCAAACTTTTGAATCGGTCAATAACTTTGACTTTTATGGACTATCGTCCATCAAAAAATAATTTATTTATCAATTAAATTATTTTTTTTTAATTTATAAGCAAAAAAATTAAAATCTTTTTTAATACAATTTATAGACAACAAAAGAGCTGTCGATTAAGATATCAAACTTAAAAATCGGTTGATAATCTTTGCCGTTTATTCAACTTTATATGAGCTTCAAAGTAGTTTATAATAAATGTATCCATACCGAAAAACTATTTTTTTTAACCAAATGTTATAATTTTCATAATTAATATTCATGCGTAGTAGCATGGCTTTTGATTGAGATATCAAACTTTTGAATCGGTCAGTAACTTTTACTTTTATGGACTATCGTCCATCAAAAAATAATTTATTTATCAATTAAATTATTTTTTTTTAATTTATAAGCAAAAAAATTAAAATCTTTTTTAATACAATTTATAGACAACAAAAGAGCTGTCGATTAAGATATCAAACTTAAACATCGGTTGATAATCTTTGCCGTTTATTCAACTTTATATGAGCTTCAAAGTAGTTTATAATAAATGTATCCATATCGAAAAACTATTTTTTTAAACTAAATGTTATAATTTTTATAATCAATATTTATGCGTAGTAGCATGGCTTTTGATTAAGATATCAAACTTTTGAATCGGTCAATAACTTTGACTTTTATGGACTATCGTCCATCAAAAAATAATTTATTTATCAATTAAATTTTTTTTTTTTAATTTATAAGCAAAAAGTTTAAAATCTTTTTTAATACAATTTATAGACAACAAAAGAGCTGTCGATTAAGATATCAAACTTAAAAATCGGTTGATAATCTTTGCCGTTTATTCAACTTTATATGAGCTTCAAAGTAGTTTATAATAAATGTATCCATACCGAAAAACTATTTTTTTAAACCAAATGTTATAATTTTCATAATCAATATTTATGCGTAGTAGCATGGCTTTTGATTAAGATATCAAACTTTTGAATCGGTCAATAACTTTGACTTTTATGGACTATCGTCCATCAAAAAATAATTTATTTATCAATTAAATTATTTTTTTTTAATTTATAAGCAAAAAGTTTAAAATCTTTTTTAATACAATTTATAGACAACAAAAGAGCTGTCGATTAAGATATCAAACTTAAAAATCGGTTGATAATCTTTGCCGTTTATTCAACTTTATATGAGCTTCAAAGTAGTTTATAATAAATGTATCCTTACCGAAAAACTATTTTTTTAAACCAAATGTTATCATTTTCATAATTAATATTTATGCGTAGTAGCATGGCTTTTGATTAAGATATCAAAGTTTTGAATCGGTCAGTAACTTTTACTTTTATGGACTATCGTCCATCAAAAAATAATTTATTTATCAATTAATTTATTTTTTTTTAATTTGTAAGCAAAAAGTTTAAAATCTTTTTTAATACAATTTATAGACAACAAAAGAGCTGTCGATTAAGATATCAAACTTAAACATCGGTTGATAATCTTTGCCGTTTATTCAACTTTATATGAGCTTCAAAGTAGTTTATAATAAATGTATCCATATCGAAAAACTATTTTTTTAAACTAAATGTTATAATTTTTATAATCAATATTTATGCGTAGTAGCATGGCTTTTGATTAAGATATCAAACTTTTGAATCGGTCAGTAACTTTGACTTTTATGGACTATCGTCCATCAAAAAATAATTTATTTATCAATTAAATTATTTTTTTTTAATTTATAAGCAAAAAACTATTTTTTTAAACCAAATGTTATAATTTTCATAATCAATATTTATGCGTAGTAGCATGGCTTTTGATTAAGATATCAAACTTTTGAATCGGTCAATAACTTTGACTTTTATGGACTATCGTCCATCAAAAAATAATTTATTTATCAATTAAATTATTTTTTTTTAATTTATAAGCAAAAAGTTTAAAATCTTTTTTAATACAATTTATAGAAAACAAAAGAGCTGTCGATTAAGATATCAAACTTAAACATCGGTTGATAGTCTTTGCCGTTTATTCAACTTTATATGAGCTTCAAAGTAGTTTATAATAAATGTATCCATATCGAAAAACTATTTTTTTAAACTAAATGTTATAATTTTTATAATCAATATTTATGCGTAGTAGCATGGCTTTTGATTAAGATATCAAACTTTTGAATCGGTCAGTAACTTTGACTTTTATGGACTATCGTCCATCAAAAAATAATTTATTTATCAATTAAATTATTTTTTTTTAATTTATAAGCAAAAAAATTAAAATCTTTTTTAATACAATTTATAGACAACAAAAGAGCTGTCGATTAAGATATCAAATTAAAAAATCGGTTGATAATCTTTGCCGTTTATTCAACTTTATATGAGCTTCAAAGTAGTTTATAATAAATGTATCCTTACCGAAAAACTATTTTTTTAAACCAAATGTTATAATTTTCATAATCAATATTTATGCGTAGTAGCATGGCTTTTGATTAAGATATCAAAGTTTTGAATCGGTCAGTAACTTTTACTTTTATGGACTATCGTCCATCAAAAAATAATTTATTTATCAATTAAATTATTTTTTTTTAATTTATAAGCAAAAATCTTAAAATCTTTTTTAATACAATTTATAGACAACAAAAGAGCTGTCGATTAAGATATCAAACTTAAAAATCGGTTGATAATCTTTGCCGTTTATTCAACTTTATATGAGCTTCAAAGTAGTTTATAATAAATGTATCCATATCGAAAAACTATTTTTTTAAACTAAATGTTATAATTTTTATAATCAATATTTATGCGTAGTAGCATGGCTTTTGATTAAGATATCAAACTTTTGAATCGGTCAGTAACTTTGACTTTTATGGACTATCGTCCATCAAAAAATAATTTATTTATCAATTAAATTATTTTTTTTTAATTTATAAGCAAAAAAATTAAAATCTTTTTTAATACAATTTATAGACAACAAAAGAGCTGTCGATTAAGATATCAAACTTAAAAATCGGTTGATAATCTTTGCCGTTTATTCAACTTTATATGAGCTTCAAAGTAGTTTATAATAAATGTATCCATACCGAAAAACTATTTTTTTAAACCAAATGTTATAATTTTCATAATCAATATTTATGCGTAGTAGCATGGCTTTTGATTAAGATATCAAACTTTTGAATCGGTCAATAACTTTGACTTTTATGGACTATCGTCCATCAAAAAATAATTTATTTATCAATTAAATTATTTTTTTTTAATTTATATGCAAAAAAATTAAAATCTTTTTTAATACAATTTATAGACAACAAAAGAGCTGTCGATTAAGATATCAAACTTAAAAATCGGTTGATAATCTTTGCCGTTTATTCAACTTTATATGAGCTTCAAAGTAGTTTATAATAAATGTATCCATACCGAAAAACTATTTTTTTAAACCAAATGTTATAATTTTCATAATCAATATTTATGCGTAGTAGCATGGCTTTTGATTAAGATATCAAACTTTTGAATCGGTCAATAACTTTGACTTTTATGGACTATCGTCCATCAAAAAATAATTTATTTATCAATTAAATTATTTTTTTTTAATTTATAAGCAAAAAGTTTAAAATCTTTTTTAATACAATTTATAGACAACAAAAGAGCTGTCGATTAAGATATCAAACTTAAATATCGGTTGATAATCTTTGCCGTTTATTCAACTTTATATGAGCTTCAAAGTAGTTTATAATAAATGTATCCTTACCGAAAAACTATTTTTTTAAACCAAATGTTATAATTTCCATAATCAATATTTATGCGTAGTAGCATGGCTTTTGATTAAGATATCAAACTTTTGAATCGGTCAATAACTTTGACTTTTATGGACTATCGTCCATCAAAAAATAATTTATTTATCAATTAAATTATTTTTTTTTAATTTATAAGCAAAAAGTTTAAAATCTTTTTTAATACAATTTATAGACAACAAAAGAGCTGTCGATTAAGATATCAAACTTAAAAATCGGTTGATAATCTTTGCCGTTTATTCAACTTTATATGAGCTTCAAAGTAGTTTATAATAAATGTATCCTTACCGAAAAACTATTTTTTTAAACCAAATGTTATCATTTTCATAATTAATATTTATGCGTAGTAGCATGGCTTTTGATTAAGATATCAAAGTTTTGAATCGGTCAGTAACTTTTACTTTTATGGACTATCGTCCATCAAAAAATAATTTATTTATCAATTAATTTATTTTTTTTTAATTTGTAAGCAAAAAGTTTAAAATCTTTTTTAATACAATTTATAGACAACAAAAGAGCTGTCGATTAAGATATCAAACTTAAACATCGGTTGATAATCTTTGCCGTTTATTCAACTTTATATGAGCTTCAAAGTAGTTTATAATAAATGTATCCATATCGAAAAACTATTTTTTTAAACTAAATGTTATAATTTTTATAATCAATATTTATGCGTAGTAGCATGGCTTTTGATTAAGATATCAAACTTTTGAATCGGTCAGTAACTTTGACTTTTATGGACTATCGTCCATCAAAAAATAATTTATTTATCAATTAAATTATTTTTTTTTAATTTATAAGCAAAAAACTATTTTTTTAAACCAAATGTTATAATTTTCATAATCAATATTTATGCGTAGTAGCATGGCTTTTGATTAAGATATCAAACTTTTGAATCGGTCAATAACTTTGACTTTTATGGACTATCGTCCATCAAAAAATAATTTATTTATCAATTAAATTATTTTTTTTTAATTTATAAGCAAAAAGTTTAAAATCTTTTTTAATACAATTTATAGACAACAAAAGAGCTGTCGATTAAGATATCAAACTTAAACATCGGTTGATAGTCTTTGCCGTTTATTCAACTTTATATGAGCTTCAAAGTAGTTTATAATAAATGTATCCATATCGAAAAACTATTTTTTTAAACTAAATGTTATAATTTTTATAATCAATATTTATGCGTAGTAGCATGGCTTTTGATTAAGATATCAAACTTTTGAATCGGTCAGTAACTTTGACTTTTATGGACTATCGTCCATCAAAAAATAATTTATTTATCAATTAAATTATTTTTTTTTAATTTATAAGCAAAAAAATTAAAATCTTTTTTAATACAATTTATAGACAACAAAAGAGCTGTCGATTAAGATATCAAATTAAAAAATCGGTTGATAATCTTTGCCGTTTATTCAACTTTATATGAGCTTCAAAGTAGTTTATAATAAATGTATCCTTACCGAAAAACTATTTTTTTAAACCAAATGTTATAATTTTCATAATCAATATTTATGCGTAGTAGCATGGCTTTTGATTAAGATATCAAAGTTTTGAATCGGTCAGTAACTTTTACTTTTATGGACTATCGTCCATCAAAAAATAATTTATTTATCAATTAAATTATTTTTTTTTAATTTATAAGCAAAAATCTTAAAATCTTTTTTAATACAATTTATAGACAACAAAAGAGCTGTCGATTAAGATATCAAACTTAAAAATCGGTTGATAATCTTTGCCGTTTATTCAACTTTATATGAGCTTCAAAGTAGTTTATAATAAATGTATCCATATCGAAAAACTATTTTTTTAAACTAAATGTTATAATTTTTATAATCAATATTTATGCGTAGTAGCATGGCTTTTGATTAAGATATCAAACTTTTGAATCGGTCAGTAACTTTGACTTTTATGGACTATCGTCCATCAAAAAATAATTTATTTATCAATTAAATTATTTTTTTTTAATTTATAAGCAAAAAAATTAAAATCTTTTTTAATACAATTTATAGACAACAAAAGAGCTGTCGATTAAGATATCAAACTTAAAAATCGGTTGATAATCTTTGCCGTTTATTCAACTTTATATGAGCTTCAAAGTAGTTTATAATAAATGTATCCATACCGAAAAACTATTTTTTTAAACCAAATGTTATAATTTTCATAATCAATATTTATGCGTAGTAGCATGGCTTTTGATTAAGATATCAAACTTTTGAATCGGTCAATAACTTTGACTTTTATGGACTATCGTCCATCAAAAAATAATTTATTTATCAATTAAATTATTTTTTTTTAATTTATAAGCAAAAAAATTAAAATCTTTTTTAATACAATTTATAGACAACAAAAGAGCTGTCGATTAAGATATCAAACTTAAAAATCGGTTGATAATCTTTGCCGTTTATTCAACTTTATATGAGCTTCAAAGTAGTTTATAATAAATGTATCCATACCGAAAAACTATTTTTTTTAACCAAATGTTATAATTTTCATAATTAATATTCATGCGTAGTAGCATGGCTTTTGATTGAGATATCAAACTTTTGAATCGGTCAGTAACTTTTACTTTTATGGACTATCGTCCATCAAAAAATAATTTATTTATCAATTAAATTATTTTTTTTTAATTTATAAGCAAAAAAATTAAAATCTTTTTTAATACAATTTATAGACAACAAAAGAGCTGTCGATTAAGATATCAAACTTAAAAATCGGTTGATAATCTTTGCCGTTTATTCAACTTTATATGAGCTTCAAAGTAGTTTATAATAAATGTATCCATACCGAAAAACTATTTTTTTAAACCAAATGTTATAATTTTCATAATCAATATTTATGCGTAGTAGCATGGCTTTTGATTAAGATATCAAACTTTTGAATCGGTCAATAACTTTGACTTTTATGGACTATCGTCCATCAAAAAATAATTTATTTATCAATTAAATTATTTTTTTTTAATTTATAAGCAAAAAGTTTAAAATCTTTTTTAATACAATTTATAGACAACAAAAGAGCTGTCGATTAAGATATCAAACTTAAAAATCGGTTGATAATCTTTGCCGTTTATTCAACTTTATATGAGCTTCAAAGTAGTTTATAATAAATGTATCCATACCGAAAAACTATTTTTTTAAACCAAATGTTATAATTTTCATAATCAATATTTATGCGTAGTAGCATGGCTTTTGATTAAGATATCAAACTTTTGAATCGGTCATTAACTTTGACTTTTATGGACTATCGTCCATCAAAAAATAATTTATTTATCAATTAAATTTTTTTTTTTTAATTTATAAGCAAAAAGTTTAAAATCTTTTTTAATACAATTTATAGACAACAAAAGAGCTGTCGATTAAGATATCAAACTTAAATATCGGTTGATAATCTTTGCCGTTTATTCAACTTTATATGAGCTTCAAAGTAGTTTATAATAAATGTATCCTTACCGAAAAACTATTTTTTTAAACCAAATGTTATAATTTTCATAATTAATATTCATGCGTAGTAGCATGGCTTTTGATTGAGATATCAAACTTTTGAATCGGTCAGTAACTTTTACTTTTATGGACTATCGTCCATCAAAAAATAATTTATTTATCAATTAAATTATTTTTTTTTAATTTATAAGCAAAAAGTTTAAAATCTTTTTTAATACAATTTATAGACAACAAAAGAGCTGTCGATTAAGATATCAAACTTAAAAATCGGTTGATAATCTTTGCCGTTTATTCAACTTTATATGAGCTTCAAAGTAGTTTATAATAAATGTATCCATACCGAAAAACTATTTTTTTAACCAAATGTTATAATTTTCATAATCAATATTTATGCGTAGTAGCATGGCTTTTGATTAAGATATCAAACTTTTGAATCGGTCAATAACTTTGACTTTTATGGACTATCGTCCATCAAAAAATAATTTATTTATCAATTAATTTATTTTTTTTTAATTTGTAAGCAAAAAGTTTAAAATCTTTTTTAATACAATTTATAGACAACAAAAGAGCTGTCGATTAAGATATCAAACTTAAAAATCGGTTGATAATCTTTGCCGTTTATTCAACTTTATATGAGCTTCAAAGTAGTTTATAATAAATGTATCCATATCGAAAAACTATTTTTTTAAACTAAATGTTATAATTTTTATAATCAATATTTATGCGTAGTAGCACGGCTTTTGATTAAGATATCAAACTTTTGAATCGGTCAGTAACTTTGACTTTTATGGACTATCGTCCATCAAAAAATAATTTATTTATCAATTAAATTATTTTTTTTTAATTTATAAGCAAAAAACTATTTTTTTAAACCAAATGTTATAATTTTCATAATCAATATTTATGCGTAGTAGCATGGCTTTTGATTAAGATATCAAACTTTTGAATCGGTCAATAACTTTGACTTTTATGGACTATCGTCCATCAAAAAATAATTTATTTATCAATTAAATTATTTTTTTTTAATTTATAAGCAAAAAAATAATCTTTTTTAATACAATTTATAGACAACAAAAGAGCTGTCGATTAAGATATCAAACTTAAAAATCGGTTGATAATCTTTGCCGCGTCGATTAAGATATCAAACTTAAAAATCGGTTGATAATCTTTGCCGTTTATTCAACTTTATATGAAAAAATAGTTATTAAAAATATAATTAAAAATAGTTAAAAAAAATAATTTAATTGATAAATAAATTATAATAAATACATAATTACAAGTTCAATGATATAAGATTTTTGATTATAAATTAAAAAAAAATAATTTAATTGATAAATAAATTATTTTTGATGGACGATAGTCCATAAAAGTCAAAGTTATTGACCGATTCAAAAGTTTGATATCTTAATCAAAAGCCATGCTACTACGCATAAATATTGATTATGAAAATTATAACATTTGGTTTAAAAAAATAGTTTTTCGGTAAGGATACATTTATTATAAACTACTTTGAAGCTCATATAAAGTTGAATAAACGGCAAAGATTATCAACCGATATTTAAGTTTGATATCTTAATCGACAGCTCTTTTGTTGTCTATAAATTGTATTAAAAAAGATTTTAAACTTTTTGCTTATAAATTAAAAAAAAATAATTTAATTGATAAATAAATTATTTTTTGATGGACGATAGTCCATAAAAGTCAAAGTTATTGACCGATTCAAAAGTTTGATATCTTAATCAAAAGCCATGCTACTACGCATAAATATTGATTATGAAAATTATAACATTTGGTTTAAAAAAATAGTTTTTCGGTAAGGATACATTTATTATAAACTACTTTGAAGCTCATATAAAGTTGAATAAACGGCAAAGATTATCAACCGATATTTAAGTTTGATATCTTAATCGACAGCTCTTTTGTTGTCTATAAATTGTATTAAAAAAGATTTTAAACTTTTTGCTTATAAATTAAAAAAAAATAATTTAATTGATAAATAAATTATTTTTTGATGGACGATAGTCCATAAAAGTCAAAGTTATTGACCGATTCAAAAGTTTGATATCTTAATCAAAAGCCATGCTACTACGCATAAATATTGATTATGAAAATTATAACATTTGGTTTAAAAAAATAGTTTTTCGGTATGGATACATTTATTATAAACTACTTTGAAGCTCATATAAAGTTGAATAAACGGCAAAGATTATCAACCGATTTTTAAGTTTGATATCTTAATCGACAGCTCTTTTGTTGTCTATAAATTGTATTAAAAAAGATTTTAATTTTTTTGCTTATAAATTAAAAAAAAATAATTTAATTGATAAATAAATTATTTTTTGATGGACGATAGTCCATAAAAGTCAAAGTTATTGACCGATTCAAAAGTTTGATATCTTAATCAAAAGCCATGCTACTACGCATAAATATTGATTATGAAAATTATAACATTTGGTTTAAAAAAATAGTTTTTCGGTATGGATACATTTATTATAAACTACTTTGAAGCTCATATAAAGTTGAATAAACGGCAAAGATTATCAACCGATTTTTAAGTTTGATATCTTAATCGACAGCTCTTTTGTTGTCTATAAATTGTATTAAAAAAGATTTTAAGATTTTTGCTTATAAATTAAAAAAAAATAATTTAATTGATAAATAAATTATTTTTTGATGGACGATAGTCCATAAAAGTAAAAGTTACTGACCGATTCAAAACTTTGATATCTTAATCAAAAGCCATGCTACTACGCATAAATATTGATTATGAAAATTATAACATTTGGTTTAAAAAAATAGTTTTTCGGTAAGGATACATTTATTATAAACTACTTTGAAGCTCATATAAAGTTGAATAAACGGCAAAGATTATCAACCGATTTTTTAATTTGATATCTTAATCGACAGCTCTTTTGTTGTCTATAAATTGTATTAAAAAAGATTTTAATTTTTTTGCTTATAAATTAAAAAAAAATAATTTAATTGATAAATAAATTATTTTTTGATGGACGATAGTCCATAAAAGTCAAAGTTACTGACCGATTCAAAAGTTTGATATCTTAATCAAAAGCCATGCTACTACGCATAAATATTGATTATAAAAATTATAACATTTAGTTTAAAAAAATAGTTTTTCGATATGGATACATTTATTATAAACTACTTTGAAGCTCATATAAAGTTGAATAAACGGCAAAGACTATCAACCGATGTTTAAGTTTGATATCTTAATCGACAGCTCTTTTGTTGTCTATAAATTGTATTAAAAAAGATTTTAAACTTTTTGCTTACAAATTAAAAAAAAAAAAATTAATTGATAAATAAATTATTTTTTGATGGACGATAGTCCATAAAAGTAAAAGTTACTGACCGATTCAAAAGTTTGATATCTCAATCAAAAGCCATGCTACTACGCAAGAATATTAATTATGAAAATTATAACATTTGGTTAAAAAAAATAGTTTTTCGGTATGGATACATTTATTATAAACTACTTTGAAGCTCATATAAAGTTGAATAAACGGCATAGATTATCAACCGATTTTTAAGTTTGATATCTTAATCGACAGCTCTTTTGTTGTCTATAAATTGTATTAAAAAAGATTTTAAGATTTTTGCTTATAAATTAAAAAATAATAATTTAATTGATAAATAAATTATTTTTTGATGGACGATAGTCCATAAAAGTCAAAGTTATTGACCGATTCAAAAGTTTGATATCTTAATCAAAAGCCATGCTACTACGCATAAATATTGATTATGAAAATTATAACATTTGGTTTAAAAAAATAATTTTTCGGTATGGATACATTTATTATAAACTACTTTGAAGCTCATATAAAGTTGAATAAACGGCAAAGATTATCAACCGATTTTTAAGTTTGATATCTTAATCGACAGCTCTTTTGTTGTCTATAAATTGTATTAAAAAAGATTTTAAACTTTTTGCTTATAAATTAAAAAAAAATAATTTAATTGATAAATAAATTATTTTTTGATGGACGATAGTCCATAAAAGTCAAAGTTATTGACCGATTCAAAAGTTTGATATCTTAATCAAAAGCCATGCTACTACGCATAAATATTGATTATGAAAATTATAACATTTGGTTTAAAAAAATAGTTTTTTGCTTATAAATTAAAAAAAAATAATTTAATTGATAAATAAATTATTTTTTGATGGACAATAGTCCATAAAAGTCAAAGTTACTGACCGATTCAAAAGTTTGATATCTTAATCAAAAGCCATGCTACTACGCATAAATATTGATTATAAAAATTATAACATTTAGTTTAAAAAAATAGTTTTTCGATATGGATACATTTATTATAAACTACTTTGAAGCTCATATAAAGTTGAATAAACGGCAAAGATTATCAACCGATGTTTAAGTTTGATATCTTAATCGACAGCTCTTTTGTTTTCTATAAATTGTATTAAAAAAGATTTTAAACTTTTTGCTTACAAATTAAAAAAAAATAAATTAATTGATAAATAAATTATTTTTTGATGGACGATAGTCCATAAAAGTAAAAGTTACTGACCGATTCAAAACTTTGATATCTTAATCAAAAGCCATGCTACTACGCATAAATATTAATTATGAAAATGATAACATTTGGTTTAAAAAAATAGTTTTTCGGTAAGGATACATTTATTATAAACTACTTTGAAGCTCATATAAAGTTGAATAAACGGCAAAGATTATCAACCGATTTTTAAGTTTGATATCTTAATCGACAGCTCTTTTGTTGTCTATAAATTGTATTAAAAAAGATTTTAAACTTTTTGCTTATAAATTAAAAAAAAATAATTTAATTGATA
Organism: Tipula confusa; assembly: GCA_963556175.1. Classification (NCBI taxonomy): domain Eukaryota; kingdom Metazoa; phylum Arthropoda; class Insecta; order Diptera; family Tipulidae; genus Tipula; species Tipula confusa. The sequence goes on from CAUVYK010000312.1 coordinate 143,063, forward strand.
AATAAATTATTTTTTGATGGACGATAGTCCATAAAAGTCAAAGTTATTGACCGATTCAAAAGTTTGATATCTTAATCAAAAGCCATGCTACTACGCATAAATATTGATTATGAAAATTATAACATTTGGTTTAAAAAAATAGTTTTTCGGTATGGATACATTTATTATAAACTACTTTGAAGCTCATATAAAGTTGAATAAACGGCAAAGATTATCAACCGATTTTTAAGTTTGATATCTTAATCGACAGCTCTTTTGTTGTCTATAAATTGTATTAAAAAAGATTTTAATTTTTTTGCTTATAAATTAAAAAAAAATAATTTAATTGATAAATAAATTATTTTTTGATGGACGATAGTCCATAAAAGTCAAAGTTACTGACCGATTCAAAAGTTTGATATCTTAATCAAAAGCCATGCTACTACGCATAAATATTGATTATAAAAATTATAACATTTAGTTTAAAAAAATAGTTTTTCGATATGGATACATTTATTATAAACTACTTTGAAGCTCATATAAAGTTGAATAAACGGCAAAGATTATCAACCGATGTTTAAGTTTGATATCTTAATCGACAGCTCTTTTGTTGTCTATAAATTGTATTAAAAAAGATTTTAAACTTTTTGCTTACAAATTAAAAAAAAATAAATTAATTGATAAATAAATTATTTTTTGATGGACGATAGTCCATAAAAGTAAAAGTTACTGACCGATTCAAAACTTTGATATCTTAATCAAAAGCCATGCTACTACGCATAAATATTAATTATGAAAATGATAACATTTGGTTTAAAAAAATAGTTTTTCGGTAAGGATACATTTATTATAAACTACTTTGAAGCTCATATAAAGTTGAATAAACGGCAAAGATTATCAACCGATTTTTAAGTTTGATATCTTAATCGACAGCTCTTTTGTTGTCTATAAATTGTATTAAAAAAGATTTTAAACTTTTTGCTTATAAATTAAAAAAAAATAATTTAATTGATAAATAAATTATTTTTTGATGGACGATAGTCCATAAAAGTCAAAGTTATTGACCGATTCAAAAGTTTGATATCTTAATCAAAAGCCATGCTACTACGCATAAATATTGATTATGAAAATTATAACATTTGGTTTAAAAAAATAGTTTTTCGGTAAGGATACATTTATTATAAACTACTTTGAAGCTCATATAAAGTTGAATAAACGGCAAAGATTATCAACCGATATTTAAGTTTGATATCTTAATCGACAGCTCTTTTGTTGTCTATAAATTGTATTAAAAAAGATTTTAAACTTTTTGCTTATAAATTAAAAAAAAATAATTTAATTGATAAATAAATTATTTTTTGATGGACGATAGTCCATAAAAGTCAAAGTTATTGACCGATTCAAAAGTTTGATATCTTAATCAAAAGCCATGCTACTACGCATAAATATTGATTATGAAAATTATAACATTTGGTTTAAAAAAATAGTTTTTCGGTATGGATACATTTATTATAAACTACTTTGAAGCTCATATAAAGTTGAATAAACGGCAAAGATTATCAACCGATTTTTAAGTTTGATATCTTAATCGACAGCTCTTTTGTTGTCTATAAATTGTATTAAAAAAGATTTTAAACTTTTTGCTTATAAATTAAAAAAAAATAATTTAATTGATAAATAAATTATTTTTTGATGGACGATAGTCCATAAAAGTCAAAGTTATTGACCGATTCAAAAGTTTGATATCTTAATCAAAAGCCATGCTACTACGCATAAATATTGATTATGAAAATTATAACATTTGGTTTAAAAAAATAGTTTTTCGGTATGGATACATTTATTATAAACTACTTTGAAGCTCATATAAAGTTGAATAAACGGCAAAGATTATCAACCGATGTTTAAGTTTGATATCTTAATCGACAGCTCTTTTGTTGTCTATAAATTGTATTAAAAAAGATTTTAAACTTTTTGCTTATAAATTAAAAAAAAATAATTTAATTGATAAATAAATTATTTTTTGATGGACGATAGTCCATAAAAGTCAAAGTTACTGACCGATTCAAAAGTTTGATATCTTAATCAAAAGCCATGCTACTACGCATAAATATTGATTATGAAAATTATAACATTTGGTTTAAAAAAATAGTTTTTCGGTATGGATACATTTATTATAAACTACTTTGAAGCTCATATAAAGTTGAATAAACGGCAAAGATTATCAACCGATTTTTAAGTTTGATATCTTAATCGACAGCTCTTTTGTTGTCTATAAATTGTATTAAAAAAGATTTTAATTTTTTTGCTTATAAATTAAAAAAAAATAATTTAATTGATAAATAAATTATTTTTTGATGGACGATAGTCCATAAAAGTCAAAGTTACTGACCGATTCAAAAGTTTGATATCTTAATCAAAAGCCATGCTACTACGCATAAATATTGATTATGAAAATTATAACATTTGGTTTAAAAAAATAGTTTTTCGGTATGGATACATTTATTATAAACTACTTTGAAGCTCATATAAAGTTGAATAAACGGCAAAGATTATCAACCGATTTTTAAGTTTGATATCTTAATCGACAGCTCTTTTGTTGTCTATAAATTGTATTAAAAAAGATTTTAAACTTTTTGCTTATAAATTAAAAAAAAATAATTTAATTGATAAATAAATTATTTTTTGATGGACGATAGTCCATAAAAGTCAAAGTTATTGACCGATTCAAAAGTTTGATATCTTAATCAAAAGCCATGCTACTACGCATAAATATTGATTATGAAAATTATAACATTTGGTTTAAAAAAATAGTTTTTCGGTATGGATACATTTATTATAAACTACTTTGAAGCTCATATAAAGTTGAATAAACGGCAAAGATTATCAACCGATTTTTAAGTTTGATATCTTAATCGACAGCTCTTTTGTTGTCTATAAATTGTATTAAAAAAGATTTTAAGATTTTTGCTTATAAATTAAAAAAAATTAATTTAATTGATAAATAAATTATTTTTTGATGGACGATAGTCCATAAAAGTCAAAGTTATTGACCGATTCAAAAGTTTGATATCTTAATCAAAAGCCATGCTACTACGCATAAATATTGATTATGAAAATTATAACATTTGGTTTAAAAAAATAGTTTTTCGGTATGGATACATTTATTATAAACTACTTTGAAGCTCATATAAAGTTGAATAAACGGCAAAGATTATCAACCGATTTTTAAGTTTGATATCTTAATCGACAGCTCTTTTGTTGTCTATAAATTGTATTAAAAAAGATTTTAAACTTTTTGCTTATAAATTAAAAAAAAATAATTTAATTGATAAATAAATTATTTTTTGATGGACGATAGTCCATAAAAGTCAAAGTTACTGACCGATTCAAAAGTTTGATATCTTAATCAAAAGCCATGCTACTACGCATAAATATTGATTATGAAAATTATAACATTTGGTTTAAAAAAATAGTTTTTCGGTATGGATACATTTATTATAAACTACTTTGAAGCTCATATAAAGTTGAATAAACGGCAAAGATTATCAACCGATTTTTAAGTTTGATATCTTAATCGACAGCTCTTTTGTTGTCTATAAATTGTATTAAAAAAGATTTTAATTTTTTTGCTTATAAATTAAAAAAAAATAATTTAATTGATAAATAAATTATTTTTTGATGGACGATAGTCCATAAAAGTCAAAGTTACTGACCGATTCAAAAGTTTGATATCTTAATCAAAAGCCATGCTACTACGCATAAATATTGATTATGAAAATTATAACATTTGGTTTAAAAAAATAGTTTTTCGGTATGGGTACATTTATTATAAACTACTTTGAAGCTCATATAAAGTTGAATAAACGGCAAAGATTATCAACCGATTTTTAAGTTTGATATCTTAATCGACAGCTCTTTTGTTGTCTATAAATTGTATTAAAAAAGATTTTAAACTTTTTGCTTATAAATTAAAAAAAAATAATTTAATTGATAAATAAATTATTTTTTGATGGACGATAGTCCATAAAAGTCAAAGTTATTGACCGATTCAAAAGTTTGATATCTTAATCAAATGCCATGCTACTACGCATAAATATTGATTATGAAAATTATAACATTTGGTTTAAAAAAATAGTTTTTCGGTATGGATACATTTATTATAAACTACTTTGAAGCTCATATAAAGTTGAATAAACGGCAAAGATTATCAACCGATTTTTAAGTTTGATATCTTAATCGACAGCTCTTTTGTTGTCTATAAATTGTATTAAAAAAGATTTTAATTTTTTTGCTTATAAATTAAAAAAAAATAATTTAATTGATAAATAAATTATTTTTTGATGGACGATAGTCCATAAAAGTCAAAGTTATTGACCGATTCAAAAGTTTGATATCTTAATCAAAAGCCATGCTACTACGCATAAATATTGATTATGAAAATGATAACATTTGGTTTAAAAAAATAGTTTTTCGGTATGGATACATTTATTATAAACTACTTTGAAGCTCATATAAAGTTGAATAAACGGCAAAGATTATCAACCGATTTTTAAGTTTGATATCTTAATCGACAGCTCTTTTGTTGTCTATAAATTGTATTAAAAAAGATTTTAATTTTTTTGCTTATAAATTAAAAAAAAATAATTTAATTGATAAATAAATTATTTTTTGATGGACGATAGTCCATAAAAGTCAAAGTTATTGACCGATTCAAAAGTTTGATATCTTAATCAAAAGCCATGCTACTACGCATAAATATTGATTATGAAAATTATAACATTTGGTTTAAAAAAATAGTTTTTTGCTTATAAATTAAAAAAAAATAATTTAATTGATAAATAAATTATTTTTTGATGGACGATAGTCCATAAAAGTCAAAGTTACTGACCGATTCAAAAGTTTGATATCTTAATCAAAAGCCATGCTACTACGCATAAATATTGATTATAAAAATTATAACATTTGGTTTAAAAAAATAGTTTTTCGGTATGGATACATTTATTATAAACTACTTTGAAGCTCATATAAAGTTGAATAAACGGCAAAGATTATCAACCGATTTTTAAGTTTGATATCTTAATCGACAGCTCTTTTGTTGTCTATAAATTGTATTAAAAAAGATTTTAAACTTTTTGCTTATAAATTAAAAAAAAATAATTTAATTGATAAATAAATTATTTTTTGATGGACGATAGTCCATAAAAGTCAAAGTTATTGACCGATTCAAAAGTTTGATATCTTAATCAAAAGCCATGCTACTACGCATAAATATTGATTATGAAAATTATAACATTTGGTTTAAAAAAATAGTTTTTCGGTAAGGATACATTTATTATAAACTACTTTGAAGCTCATATAAAGTTGAATAAACGGCAAAGATTATCAACCGATATTTAAGTTTGATATCTTAATCGACAGCTCTTTTGATGTCTATAAATTGTATTAAAAAAGATTTTAAACTTTTTGCTTATAAATTAAAAAAAAATAATTTAATTGATAAATAAATTATTTTTTGATGGACGATAGTCCATAAAAGTCAAAGTTATTGACCGATTCAAAAGTTTGATATCTTAATCAAAAGCCATGCTACTACGCATAAATATTGATTATGAAAATTATAACATTTGGTTTAAAAAAATAGTTTTTCGGTATGGATACATTTATTATAAACTACTTTGAAGCTCATATAAAGTTGAATAAACGGCAAAGATTATCAACCGATTTTTAAGTTTGATATCTTAATCGACAGCTCTTTTCAATGTTTTTTTTTTAAATTCAAAATTATTCTCAAAAAGAGTCACTATCTAGTGGTGAACAAAGCTTTATCGTAAAAAAAAAAATTTAATTTTTTTTTTATCAAAGATACTCTACCGAAAAGAGGCTTCTTCTAGTTTAATTACATGTGGTATGAATTATAATATAAAAAAAAAATGTTCAATGTTTTTTTTTTAAATTCAAAATTTTTCTCAAAAAGAGTCACTATCTATTGGTAAACAAAGCTTTATGGTAAAAAAAAAATTATATTTTTTTTTTATCAAAGATACTTTACCAAAAAGAGGCTTCTTCTAGTGTAATTACATGTGGTATTAATTATAATATAAAAAAAAAATGTTCAATGTTTTTTTTTTAAATTCAAAATTATTCTCAAAAAAAATCACTATCTATTGGTAAACAAAGCTTTATCGTAAAAAAAAAAAATTAAATTTTTTTTTTATCAAAGATACTCTACCGAAAAGAGGCTTCTTCTAGTTTAATTACATGTGGTATTAATTATAATATAAAAAAAAAATGTTTTATGTTTTTTTTTAAATTCAAAATTATTCTCAAAAAGAGTCACTATCTATTGGTAAACAAAGCTTTATCGTAAAAAAAAAAAAATTAAATTTTTTTTTTATCAAAGATACTCTACCAAAAAGAGGCTTTTTCTAGTTTAATTACATGTGGTAATAATTATAATATAAAAAAAAATGTTCAATGTTTTTTTTTAAAATTCAAAATTATTCTCAAAAAGAGTCACTATCTATTGGTAAACAAAGCTTTATCGTAAAAAAAAAAATTAATTTTTTTTTTTATCAAAGATACTCTACCAAAAAGAGGCTTCTTCTAGTTTAGTTACATGTGGTATTAATTATAATATAAAAAAAAAAATGTTCAATGTTTTTTTTAAAAATTCAAAATTATTCTCAAAAAGAGTCACTATCTATTGGTAAACAAAGCTTTATCGTAAAAAAAAAAAATTAAATTTTTGTTTTATCAAAGATACTCTACCAAAAAGAGGCTTCTTCTAGTTTAATTACATGTGGTATTAATTATAATATAAAAAAAAAATGTTCAATGTTTTTTTTTTAAATTCAAAATTATTCTCAAAAAGAGTCACTATCTAGTGGTAAACAAAGCTTTATAAAAAAAAAAAATTTAATTTTTTTTTTATCAAAGATACTCTACCGAAAAGAGGCTTC
>CAUVYK010000312.1:160000-185168 GCA_963556175.1 Tipula confusa
ATCGTCCATCAAAAAATAATTTATTTATCAATTAAATTATTTTTTTTTAATTTATAAGCAAAAAAATTAAAATCTTTTTTAATACAATTTATAGACAACAAAAGAGCTGTCGATTAAGATATCAAACTTAAAAATCGGTTGATAATCTTTGCCGTTTATTCAACTTTATATGAGCTTCAAAGTAGTTTATAATAAATGTATCCATACCGAAAAACTATTTTTTTAAACCAAATGTTATAATTTTCATAATCAATATTTATGCGTAGTAGCATGGCTTTTGATTAAGATATCAAACTTTTGAATCGGTCAATAACTTTGACTTTTATGGACTATCGTCCATCAAAAAATAATTTATTTATCAATTAAATTATTTTTTTTTAATTTATAAGCAAAAAGTTTAAAATCTTTTTTAATACAATTTATAGACAACAAAAGAGCTGTCGATTAAGATATCAAACTTAAAAATCGGTTGATAATCTTTGCCGTTTATTCAACTTTATATGAGCTTCAAAGTAGTTTATAATAAATGTATCCATACCGAAAAACTATTTTTTTAAACCAAATGTTATAATTTTCATAATCAATATTTATGCGTAGTAGCATGGCTTTTGATTAAGATATCAAACTTTTGAATCGGTCAATAACTTTGACTTTTATGGACTATCGTCCATCAAAAAATAATTTATTTATCAATTAAATTATTTTTTTTTAATTTATAAGCAAAAAGTTTAAAATCTTTTTTAATACAATTTATAGACAACAAAAGAGCTGTCGATTAAGATATCAAACTTAAATATCGGTTGATAATCTTTGCCGTTTATTCAACTTTATATGAGCTTCAAAGTAGTTTATAATAAATGTATCCTTACCGAAAAACTATTTTTTTAAACCAAATGTTATAATTTTCATAATCAATATTTATGCGTAGTAGCATGGCTTTTGATTAAGATATCAAACTTTTGAATCGGTCAATAACTTTGACTTTTATGGACTATCGTCCATCAAAAAATAATTTATTTATCAATTAAATTATTTTTTTTTAATTTATAAGCAAAAAGTTTAAAATCTTTTTTAATACAATTTATAGACAACAAAAGAGCTGTCGATTAAGATATCAAACTTAAAAATCGGTTGATAATCTTTGCCGTTTATTCAACTTTATATGAGCTTCAAAGTAGTTTATAATAAATGTATCCTTACCGAAAAACTATTTTTTTAAACCAAATGTTATCATTTTCATAATTAATATTTATGCGTAGTAGCATGGCTTTTGATTAAGATATCAAAGTTTTGAATCGGTCAGTAACTTTTACTTTTATGGACTATCGTCCATCAAAAAATAATTTATTTATCAATTAATTTATTTTTTTTTAATTTGTAAGCAAAAAGTTTAAAATCTTTTTTAATACAATTTATAGACAACAAAAGAGCTGTCGATTAAGATATCAAACTTAAACATCGGTTGATAATCTTTGCCGTTTATTCAACTTTATATGAGCTTCAAAGTAGTTTATAATAAATGTATCCATATCGAAAAACTATTTTTTTAAACTAAATGTTATAATTTTTATAATCAATATTTATGCGTAGTAGCATGGCTTTTGATTAAGATATCAAACTTTTGAATCGGTCAGTAACTTTGACTTTTATGGACTATCGTCCATCAAAAAATAATTTATTTATCAATTAAATTATTTTTTTTTAATTTTTAAGCAAAAAACTATTTTTTTAAACCAAATGTTATAATTTTCATAATCAATATTTATGCGTAGTAGCATGGCTTTTGATTAAGATATCAAACTTTTGAATCGGTCAATAACTTTGACTTTTATGGACTATCGTCCATCAAAAAATAATTTATTTATCAATTAAATTATTTTTTTTTAATTTATAAGCAAAAAGTTTAAAATCTTTTTTAATACAATTTATAGACAACAAAAGAGCTGTCGATTAAGATATCAAACTTAAAAATCGGTTGATAATCTTTGCCGTTTATTCAACTTTATATGAGCTTCAAAGTAGTTTATAATAAATGTATCCATACCGAAAAACTATTTTTTTAAACCAAATGTTATAATTTTCATAATCAATATTTATGCGTAGTAGCATGGCTTTTGATTAAGATATCAAACTTTTGAATCGGTCAGTAACTTTGACTTTTATGGACTATCGTCCATCAAAAAATAATTTATTTATCAATTAAATTATTTTTTTTTAATTTATAAGCAAAAAGTTTAAAATCTTTTTTAATACAATTTATAGACAACAAAAGAGCTGTCGATTAAGATATCAAACTTAAAAATCGGTTGATAATCTTTGCCGTTTATTCAACTTTATATGAGCTTCAAAGTAGTTTATAATAAATGTATCCTTACCGAAAAACTATTTTTTTAAACCAAATGTTATAATTTTCATAATCAATATTTATGCGTAGTAGCATGGCTTTTGATTAAGATATCAAACTTTTGAATCGGTCAATAACTTTGACTTTTATGGACTATCGTCCATCAAAAAATAATTTATTTATCAATTAAATTATTTTTTTTTAATTTATAAGCAAAAAGTTTAAAATCTTTTTTAATACAATTTATAGACAACAAAAGAGCTGTCGATTAAGATATCAAACTTAAAAATCGGTTGATAATCTTTGCCGTTTATTCAACTTTATATGAGCTTCAAAGTAGTTTATAATAAATGTATCCATACCGAAAAACTATTTTTTTAAACCAAATGTTATAATTTTCATAATCAATATTTATGCGTAGTAGCATGGCTTTTGATTAAGATATCAAACTTTTGAATCGGTCAATAACTTTGACTTTTATGGACTATCGTCCATCAAAAAATAATTTATTTATCAATTAAATTATTTTTTTTTAATTTATAAGCAAAAAGTTTAAAATCTTTTTTAATACAATTTATAGACAACAAAAAAGCTGTCGATTAAGATATCAAACTTAAAAATCGGTTGATAATCTTTGCCGTTTATTCAACTTTATATGAGCTTCAAAGTAGTTTATAATAAATGTATCCATACCGAAAAACTATTTTTTTAAACCAAATGTTATAATTTTCATAATCAATATTTATGCGTAGTAGCATGGCTTTTGATTAAGATATCAAACTTTTGAATCGGTCAATAACTTTGACTTTTATGGACTATCGTCCATCAAAAAATAATTTATTTATCAATTAAATTATTTTTTTTTAATTTATAAGCAAAAAGTTTAAAATCTTTTTTAATACAATTTATAGACAACAAAAGAGCTGTCGATTAAGATATCAAACTTAAATATCGGTTGATAATCTTTGCCGTTTATTCAACTTTATATGAGCTTCAAAGTAGTTTATAATAAATGTATCCTTACCGAAAAACTATTTTTTTAAACCAAATGTTATAATTTTCATAATCAATATTTATGCGTAGTAGCATGGCTTTTGATTAAGATATCAAACTTTTGAATCGGTCAATAACTTTGACTTTTATGGACTATCGTCCATCAAAAAATAATTTATTTATCAATTAAATTATTTTTTTTTAATTTATAAGCAAAAAGTTTAAAATCTTTTTTAATACAATTTATAGACAACAAAAGAGCTGTCGATTAAGATATCAAACTTAAAAATCGGTTGATAATCTTTGCCGTTTATTCAACTTTATATGAGCTTCAAAGTAGTTTATAATAAATGTATCCTTACCGAAAAACTATTTTTTTAAACCAAATGTTATCATTTTCATAATTAATATTTATGCGTAGTAGCATGGCTTTTGATTAAGATATCAAAGTTTTGAATCGGTCAGTAACTTTTACTTTTATGGACTATCGTCCATCAAAAAATAATTTATTTATCAATTAATTTATTTTTTTTTAATTTGTAAGCAAAAAGTTTAAAATCTTTTTTAATACAATTTATAGACAACAAAAGAGCTGTCGATTAAGATATCAAACTTAAACATCGGTTGATAATCTTTGCCGTTTATTCAACTTTATATGAGCTTCAAGTAGTTTATAATAAATGTATCCATATCGAAAAACTATTTTTTTAAACTAAATGTTATAATTTTTATAATCAATATTTATGCGTAGTAGCATGGCTTTTGATTAAGATATCAAACTTTTGAATCGGTCAGTAACTTTGACTTTTATGGACTATCGTCCATCAAAAAATAATTTATTTATCAAAAATAATTTTTAAGTTTGATATCTTAATCGACAGCTCTTTTGTTGTCTATAAATTGTATTAAAAAAGATTTTAAACTTTTTGCTTACAAATTAAAAAAAATAAATTAATTGATAAATAAATTATTTTTTGATGGACGATAGTCCATAAAAGTAAAAGTTACTGACCGATTCAAAACTTTGATATCTTAATCAAAAGCCATGCTACTACGCATAAATATTAATTATGAAAATGATAACATTTGGTTTAAAAAAATAGTTTTTCGGTAAGGATACATTTATTATAAACTACTTTGAAGCTCATATAAAGTTGAATAAACGGCAAAGATTATCAACCGATTTTTAAGTTTGATATCTTAATCGACAGCTCTTTTGTTGTCTATAAATTGTATTAAAAAAGATTTTAAACTTTTTGCTTATAAATTAAAAAAAAATAATTTAATTGATAAATAAATTATTTTTTGATGGACGATAGTCCATAAAAGTCAAAGTTATTGACCGATTCAAAAGTTTGATATCTTAATCAAAAGCCATGCTACTACGCATAAATATTGATTATGAAATTATAAACATTTGGTTAAAAAAAATAGTTTTTCGGTATGGATACATTTATTATAAACTACTTTGAAGCTCATATAAAGTTGAATAAACGGCAAAGATTATCAACCGATTTTTAAGTTTGATATCTTAATCGACAGCTCTTTTGTTGTCTATAAATTGTATTAAAAAAGATTTTAATTTTTTTGCTTATAAATTAAAAAAAAATAATTTAATTGATAAATAAATTATTTTTTGATGGACGATAGTCCATAAAAGTCAAAGTTACTGACCGATTCAAAAGTTTGATATCTTAATCAAAAGCCATGCTACTACGCATAAATATTGATTATGAAAATTATAACATTTGGTTTAAAAAAATAGCTTTTCGGTATGGATACATTTATTATAAACTACTTTGAAGCTCATATAAAGTTGAATAAACGGCAAAGATTATCAACCGATTTTTAAGTTTGATATCTTAATCGACAGCTCTTTTGTTGTCTATAAATTGTATTAAAAAAGATTTTAAACTTTTTGCTTATAAATTAAAAAAAAATAATTTAATTGATAAATAAATTATTTTTTGATGGACGATAGTCCATAAAAGTAAAAGTTACTGACCGATTCAAAAGTTTGATATCTCAATCAAAAGCCATGCTACTACGCATGAATATTAATTATGAAAATTATAACATTTGGTTAAAAAAAATAGTTTTTCGGTATGGATACATTTATTATAAACTACTTTGAAGCTCATATAAAGTTGAATAAACGGCAAAGATTATCAACCGATTTTTAAGTTTGATATCTTAATCGACGCTCTTTTGTTGTCTATAAATTGTATTAAAAAAGATTTTAATTTTTTTGCTTATAAATTAAAAAAAAATAATTTAATTGATAAATAAATTATTTTTTGATGGACGATAGTCCATAAAAGTCAAAGTTATTGACCGATTCAAAAGTTTGATATCTTAATCAAAAGCCATGCTACTACGCATAAATATTGATTATGAAAATTATAACATTTGGTTTAAAAAAATAGTTTTTTGCTTATAAATAAAAAAAAAATAATTTAATTGATAAATAAATTATTTTTTGATGGACGATAGTCCATAAAAGTCAAAGTTACTGACCGATTCAAAAGTTTGATATCTTAATCAAAAGCCATGCTACTACGCATAAATATTGATTATAAAAATTATAACATTTAGTTTAAAAAAATAGTTTTTCGATATGGATACATTTATTATAAACTACTTTGAAGCTCATATAAAGTTGAATAAACGGCAAAGATTATCAACCGATGTTTAAGTTTGATATCTTAATCGACAGCTCTTTTGTTGTCTATAAATTGTATTAAAAAAGATTTTAAACTTTTTGCTTACAAATTAAAAAAAAATAAATTAATTGATAAATAAATTATTTTTTGATGGACGATAGTCCATAAAAGTAAAAGTTACTGACCGATTCAAAACTTTGATATCTTAATCAAAAGCCATGCTACTACGCATAAATATTAATTATGAAAATGATAACATTTGGTTTAAAAAAATAGTTTTTCGGTAAGGATACATTTATTATAAACTACTTTGAAGCTCATATAAAGTTGAATAAACGGCAAAGATTATCAACCGATTTTTAAGTTTGATATCTTAATCGACAGCTCTTTTGTTGTCTATAAATTGTATTAAAAAAGATTTTAAACTTTTTGCTTATAAATTAAAAAATAATAATTTAATTGATAAATAAATTATTTTTTGATGGACGATAGTCCATAAAAGTCAAAGTTATTGACCGATTCAAAAGTTTGATATCTTAATCAAAAGCCATGCTACTACGCATAAATATTGATTATGAAAATTATAACATTTGGTTTAAAAAAATAGTTTTTCGGTAAGGATACATTTATTATAAACTACTTTGAAGCTCATATAAAGTTGAATAAACGGCAAAGATTATCAACCGATTTTTAAGTTTGATATCTTAATCGACAGCTCTTTTGTTGTCTATAAATTGTATTAAAAAAGATTTTAAACTTTTTGCTTACAAATTAAAAAAAAATAAATTAATTGATAAATAAATTATTTTTTGATGGACGATAGTCCATAAAAGTCAAAGTTATTGACCGATTCAAAAGTTTGATATCTTAATCAAAAGCCATGCTACTACGCATAAATATTGATTATGAAAATTATAACATTTGGTTTAAAAAAATAGTTTTTCGGTATGGATACATTTATTATAAACTACTTTGAAGCTCATATAAAGTTGAATAAACGGCAAAGATTATCAACCGATTTTTAAGTTTGATATCTTAATCGAATCAATATGAAATTAAAACATTGAACATTTTTTTTTTATATTATAATTCATACCACATGTAATTAAACTAGAAGAAGCCTCTTTTCGGTAGAGTATCTTTGATAAAAAAAAAATTAAATTTTTTTTTTTTATAAAGCTTTGTTTACCACTAGATAGTGACTCTTTTTGAGAATAATTTTGAATTTAAAAAAAAAACATTGAACATTTTTTTTTTATATTATAATTAATACCACATGTAATTAAACTAGAAGAAGCCTCTTTTTGGTAGAGTATCTTTGATAAAACAAAAATTTAATTTTTTTTTTTTACGATAAAGCTTTGTTTACCAATAGATAGTGACTCTTTTTGAGAATAATTTTGAATTTTTAAAAAAAACATTGAACATTTTTTTTTTTATATTATAATTAATACCACATGTAACTAAACTAGAAGAAGCCTCTTTTTGGTAGAGTATCTTTGATAAAAAAAAAAATTAATTTTTTTTTTTACGATAAAGCTTTGTTTACCAATAGATAGTGACTCTTTTTGAGAATAATTTTGAATTTTAAAAAAAAACATTGAACATTTTTTTTTATATTATAATTATTACCACATGTAATTAAACTAGAAAAAGCCTCTTTTTGGTAGAGTATCTTTGGTAAAAAAAAAATTTAATTTTTTTTTTTTTACGATAAAGCTTTGTTTACCAATAGATAGTGACTCTTTTTGAGAATAATTTTGAATTTAAAAAAAAACATAAAACATTTTTTTTTTATATTATAATTAATACCACATGTAATTAAACTAGAAGAAGCCTCTTTTCGGTAGAGTATCTTTGATAAAAAAAAAATTTAATTTTTTTTTTTTACGATAAAGCTTTGTTTACCAATAGATAGTGATTTTTTTTGAGAATAATTTTGAATTTAAAAAAAAAACATTGAACATTTTTTTTTTATATTATAATTAATACCACATGTAATTACACTAGAAGAAGCCTCTTTTTGGTAAAGTATCTTTGATAAAAAAAAAATATAATTTTTTTTTTTACCATAAAGCTTTGTTTACCAATAGATAGTGACTCTTTTTGAGAAAAATTTTGAATTTAAAAAAAAAACATTGAACATTTTTTTTTTATATTATAATTCATACCACATGTAATTAAACTAGAAGAAGCCTCTTTTCGGTAGAGTATCTTTGATAAAAAAAAAATTAAATTTTTTTTTTTACGATAAAGCTTTGTTCACCACTAGATAGTGACTCTTTTTGAGAATAATTTTGAATTTAAAAAAAAAACATTGAACATTTTTTTTTTATATTATAATTAATACCACATGTAATTAAACTAGAAGAAGCCTCTTTTTGGTAGAGTATCTTTGATAAAACAAAAATTTAATTTTTTTTTTTTACGATAAAGCTTTGTTTACCAATAGATAGTGACTCTTTTTGAGAATAATTTTGAATTTTAAAAAAAAACGTTGAACATTTTTTTTTTATATTATAATTAATACCACATGTAACTAAACTAGAAGAAGCCTCTTTTTGGTAAAGTATCTTTGATAAAAAAAAAAAATTAATTTTTTTTTTTACGATAAAGCTTTGAATACCAATAGATAGTGACTCTTTTTGAGAATAATTTTGAATTTTAAAAAAAAATTGAACATTTTTTTTTTATATTATAATTAATACCACATGTAATTAAACTAGAAGAAGCCTCTTTTTGGTAGAGTATCTTTGATAAAACAAAAATTTAATTTTTTTTTTTTTACGATAAAGCTTTGTTTACCAATAGATAGTGACACTTTTTGAGAATAATTTTGAATTTTAAAAAAAAACATTGAACATTTTTTTTTTATATTATAATTAATACCACATGTAACTAAACTAGAAGAAGCCTCTTTTTGGTAGAGCATCTTTGATAAAAAAAAAATTAATTTTTTTTTTTACGATAAAGCTTTGTTTACCAATAGATAGTGACTCTTTTTGAGAATAATTTTGAATTTAAAAAAAAAACATTGAACATTTTTTTTTTATATTATAATTATTACCACATGTAATTAAACTAGAAAAAGCCTCTTTTCGGTAGAGTATCTTTGATAAAAAAAAAATTTAATTTTTTTTTTTTACGATAAAGCTTTGTTTACCAATAGATAGTGACTCTTTAATAATTTTGAATTTTAAAAAAAAACATTGAACATTTTTTTTTTATATTATAATTAATACCACATGTAATTAAACTAGAAGAAGCCTCTTTTTGGTAGAGTATCTTTATATGAGCTTCAAAGTAGTTTATAATAAATGTATCCTTACCGAAAAACTATTTTTTTAAACCAAATGTTATAATTTTCATAATCAATATTTATGCGTAGTAGCATGGCTTTTGATTAAGATATCAAACTTTTGAATCGGTCAGTAACTTTGACTTTTATGGACTATCATCCATCAAAAAATAATTTATTTATCAATTAAATTATTTTTTTTTAATTTATAAGCAAAAAGTTTAAAATCTTTTTTAATACAATTTATAGACAACAAAAAAGCTGTCGATTAAGATATCAAACTTAAAAATCGGTTGATAATCTTTGCCGTTTATTCAACTTTATATGAGCTTCAAAGTAGTTTATAATAAATGTATCCATACCGAAAAACTATTTTTTTAAACCAAATGTTATAATTTTCATAATCAATATTTATGCGTAGTAGCATGGCTTTTGATTAAGATATCAAACTTTTGAATCGGTCAATAACTTTGACTTTTATGGACTATCGTCCATCAAAAAATAATTTATTTATCAATTAAATTATTTTTTTTTAATTTATAAGCAAAAAGTTTAAAATCTTTTTTAATACAATTTATAGACAACAAAAGAGCTGTCGATTAAGATATCAAACTTAAATATCGGTTGATAATCTTTGCCGTTTATTCAACTTTATATGAGCTTCAAAGTAGTTTATAATAAATGTATCCATACCGAAAAACTATTTTTTTAAACCAAATGTTATAATTTTCATAATCAATATTTATGCGTAGTAGCATGGCTTTTGATTAAGATATCAAACTTTTGAATCGGTCAGTAACTTTGACTTTTATGGACTATCGTCCATCAAAAAATAATTTATTTATCAATTAAATTATTTTTTTTTAATTTATAAGCAAAAATCTTAAAATCTTTTTTAATACAATTTATAGACAACAAAAGAGCTGTCGATTAAGATATCAAACTTAAAAATCGGTTGATAATCTATGCCGTTTATTCAACTTTATATGAGCTTCAAAGTAGTTTATAATAAATGTATCCATACCGAAAAACTATTTTTTTTAACCAAATGTTATAATTTTCATAATTAATATTCTTGCGTAGTAGCATGGCTTTTGATTGAGATATCAAACTTTTGAATCGGTCAGTAACTTTTACTTTTATGGACTATCGTCCATCAAAAAATAATTTATTTATCAATTAATTTTTTTTTTTTAATTTGTAAGCAAAAAGTTTAAAATCTTTTTTAATACAATTTATAGACAACAAAAGAGCTGTCGATTAAGATATCAAACTTAAACATCGGTTGATAGTCTTTGCCGTTTATTCAACTTTATATGAGCTTCAAAGTAGTTTATAATAAATGTATCCATATCGAAAAACTATTTTTTTAAACTAAATGTTATAATTTTTATAATCAATATTTATGCGTAGTAGCATGGCTTTTGGTTAAGATATCAAACTTTTGAATCGGTCAGTAACTTTGACTTTTATGGACTATCGTCCATCAAAAAATAATTTATTTATCAATTAAATTATTTTTTTTTAATTTATAAGCAAAAAAATTAAAATCTTTTTTAATACAATTTATAGACAACAAAAGAGCTGTCGATTAAGATATCAAATTAAAAAATCGGTTAATAATCTTTGCCGTTTATTCAACTTTATATGAGCTTCAAAGTAGTTTATAATAAATGTATCCTTACCGAAAAACTATTTTTTTAAACCAAATGTTATAATTTTCATAATCAATATTTATGCGTAGTAGCATGGCTTTTGATTAAGATATCAAAGTTTTGAATCGGTCAGTAACTTTTACTTTTATGGACTATCGTCCATCAAAAAATAATTTATTTATCAATTAAATTATTTTTTTTTAATTTATAAGCAAAAATCTTAAAATCTTTTTTAATACAATTTATAGACAACAAAAGAGCTGTCGATTAAGATATCAAACTTAAAAATCGGTTGATAATCTTTGCCGTTTATTCAACTTTATATGAGCTTCAAAGTAGTTTATAATAAATGTATCCATATCGAAAAACTATTTTTTTAAACTAAATGTTATAATTTTTATAATCAATATTTATGCGTAGTAGCATGGCTTTTGATTAAGATATCAAACTTTTGAATCGGTCAGTAACTTTGACTTTTATGGACTATCGTCCATCAAAAAATAATTTATTTATCAATTAAATTATTTTTTTTTAATTTATAAGCAAAAAAATTAAAATCTTTTTTAATACAATTTATAGACAACAAAAGAGCTGTCGATTAAGATATCAAACTTAAAAATCGGTTGATAATCTTTGCCGTTTATTCAACTTTATATGAGCTTCAAAGTAGTTTATAATAAATGTATCCATACCGAAAAACTATTTTTTTAAACCAAATGTTATAATTTTCATAATCAATATTTATGCGTAGTAGCATGGCTTTTGATTAAGATATCAAACTTTTGAATCGGTCAATAACTTTGACTTTTATGGACTATCGTCCATCAAAAAATAATTTATTTATCAATTAAATTATTTTTTTTTAATTTATAAGCAAAAAAATTAAAATCTTTTTTAATACAATTTATAGACAACAAAAGAGCTGTCGATTAAGATATCAAACTTAAAAATCGGTTGATAATCTTTGCCGTTTATTCAACTTTATATGAGCTTCAAAGTAGTTTATAATAAATGTATCCATACCGAAAAACTATTTTTTTAAACCAAATGTTATAATTTTCATAATCAATATTTATGCGTAGTAGCATGGCTTTTGATTAAGATATCAAACTTTTGAATCGGTCAATAACTTTGACTTTTATGGACTATCGTCCATCAAAAAATAATTTATTTATCAATTAAATTATTTTTTTTTAATTTATAAGCAAAAAGTTTAAAATCTTTTTTAATACAATTTATAGACAACAAAAGAGCTGTCGATTAAGATATCAAACTTAAAAATCGGTTGATAATCTTTGCCGTTTATTCAACTTTATATGAGCTTCAAAGTAGTTTATAATAAATGTATCCATACCGAAAAACTATTTTTTTAAACCAAATGTTATAATTTTCATAATCAATATTTATGCGTAGTAGCATGGCTTTTGATTAAGATATCAAACTTTTGAATCGGTCAGTAACTTTGACTTTTATGGACTATCGTCCATCAAAAAATAATTTATTTATCAATTAAATTATTTTTTTTTAATTTATAAGCAAAAAGTTTAAAATCTTTTTTAATACAATTTATAGACAACAAAAGAGCTGTCGATTAAGATATCAAACTTAAAAATCGGTTGATAATCTTTGCCGTTTATTCAACTTTATATGAGCTTCAAAGTAGTTTATAATAAATGTATCCATACCGAAAAACTATTTTTTTAAACCAAATGTTATAATTTTCATAATCAATATTTATGCGTAGTAGCATGGCTTTTGATTAAGATATCAAACTTTTGAATCGGTCAATAACTTTGACTTTTATGGACTATCGTCCATCAAAAAATAATTTATTTATCAATTAAATTATTTTTTTTTAATTTATAAGCAAAAAAATTAAAATCTTTTTTAATACAATTTATAGACAACAAAAGAGCGTCGATTAAGATATCAAACTTAAAAATCGGTTGATAATCTTTGCCGTTTATTCAACTTTATATGAAAAAATAGTTATTAAAAATATAATTAAAAATAGTTAAAAAAAATAATTTAATTGATAAATAAATTATTTTTTGATGGACGATAGTCCATAAAAGTAAAAGTTACTGACCGATTCAAAAGTTTGATATCTCAATCAAAAGCCATGCTACTACGCATGAATATTAATTATGAAAATTATAACATTTGGTTAAAAAAAATAGTTTTTCGGTATGGATACATTTATTATAAACTACTTTGAAGCTCATATAAAGTTGAATAAACGGCAAAGATTATCAACCGATTTTTAAGTTTGATATCTTAATCGACAGCTCTTTTGTTGTCTATAAATTGTATTAAAAAAGATTTTAATTTTTTTGCTTATAAATTAAAAAAAAATAATTTAATTGATAAATAAATTATTTTTTGATGGACGATAGTCCATAAAAGTAAAAGTTACTGACCGATTCAAAAGTTTGATATCTCAATCAAAAGCCATGCTACTACGCATGAATATTAATTATGAAAATTATAACATTTGGTTAAAAAAAATAGTTTTTCGGTATGGATACATTTATTATAAACTACTTTGAAGCTCATATAAAGTTGAATAAACGGCAAAGATTATCAACCGATTTTTAAGTTTGATATCTTAATCGACAGCTCTTTTGTTGTCTATAAATTGTATTAAAAAAGATTTTAATTTTTTTGCTTATAAATTAAAAAAAAATAATTTAATTGATAAATAAATTATTTTTTGATGGACGATAGTCCATAAAAGTCAAAGTTATTGACCGATTCAAAAGTTTGATATCTTAATCAAAAGCCATGCTACTACGCATAAATATTGATTATGAAAATTATAACATTTGGTTTAAAAAAATAGTTTTTTGCTTATAAATAAAAAAAAAATAATTTAATTGATAAATAAATTATTTTTTGATGGACGATAGTCCATAAAAGTCAAAGTTACTGACCGATTCAAAAGTTTGATATCTTAATCAAAAGCCATGCTACTACGCATAAATATTGATTATAAAAATTATAACATTTAGTTTAAAAAAATAGTTTTTCGATATGGATACATTTATTATAAACTACTTTGAAGCTCATATAAAGTTGAATAAACGGCAAAGATTATCAACCGATGTTTAAGTTTGATATCTTAATCGACAGCTCTTTTGTTGTCTATAAATTGTATTAAAAAAGATTTTAAACTTTTTGCTTACAAATTAAAAAAAAATAAATTAATTGATAAATAAATTATTTTTTGATGGACGATAGTCCATAAAAGTAAAAGTTACTGACCGATTCAAAACTTTGATATCTTAATCAAAAGCCATGCTACTACGCATAAATATTAATTATGAAAATGATAACATTTGGTTTAAAAAAATAGTTTTTCGGTAAGGATACATTTATTATAAACTACTTTGAAGCTCATATAAAGTTGAATAAACGACAAAGATTATCAACCGATTTTTAAGTTTGATATCTTAATCGACAGCTCTTTTGTTGTCTATAAATTGTATTAAAAAAGATTTTAAACTTTTTGCTTATAAATTAAAAAATAATAATTTAATTGATAAATAAATTATTTTTTGATGGACGATAGTCCATAAAAGTCAAAGTTATTGACCGATTCAAAAGTTTGATATCTTAATCAAAAGCCATGCTACTACGCATAAATATTGATTATGAAAATTATAACATTTGGTTTAAAAAAATAGTTTTTCGGTAAGGATACATTTATTATAAACTACTTTGAAGCTCATATAAAGTTGAATAAACGGCAAAGATTATCAACCGATTTTTAAGTTTGATATCTTAATCGACAGCTCTTTTGTTGTCTATAAATTGTATTAAAAAAGATTTTAAACTTTTTGCTTACAAATTAAAAAAAAATAAATTAATTGATAAATAAATTATTTTTTGATGGACGATAGTCCATAAAAGTCAAAGTTATTGACCGATTCAAAAGTTTGATATCTTAATCAAAAGCCATGCTACTACGCATAAATATTGATTATGAAAATTATAACATTTGGTTTAAAAAAATAGTTTTTCGGTATGGATACATTTATTATAAACTACTTTGAAGCTCATAATATAAAAAAAAAATGTTCAATGTTTTTTTTTTAAATTCAAAATTATTCTCAAAAAGAGTCACTATCTAGTGGTGAACAAAGCTTTATCGTAAAAAAAAAAATTTAATTTTTTTTTTATCAAAGATACTCTACCGAAAAGAGGCTTCTTCTAGTTTAATTACATGTGGTATGAATTATAATATAAAAAAAAAATGTTCAATGTTTTTTTTTTAAATTCAAAATTTTTCTCAAAAAGAGTCACTATCTATTGGTAAACAAAGCTTTATGGTAAAAAAAAAAATTATATTTTTTTTTTATCAAAGATACTTTACCAAAAAGAGGCTTCTTCTAGTGTAATTACATGTGGTATTAATTATAATATAAAAAAAAAATGTTCAATGTTTTTTTTTTAAATTCAAAATTATTCTCAAAAAAAATCACTATCTATTGGTAAACAAAGCTTTATCGTAAAAAAAAAAAATTAAATTTTTTTTTTATCAAAGATACTCTACCGAAAAGAGGCTTCTTCTAGTTTAATTACATGTGGTATTAATTATAATATAAAAAAAAAATGTTTTATGTTTTTTTTTAAATTCAAAATTATTCTCAAAAAGAGTCACTATCTATTGGTAAACAAAGCTTTATCGTAAAAAAAAAAAAATTAAATTTTTTTTTTATCAAAGATACTCTACCAAAAAGAGGCTTTTTCTAGTTTAATTACATGTGGTAATAATTATAATATAAAAAAAAATGTTCAATGTTTTTTTTTAAAATTCAAAATTATTCTCAAAAAGAGTCACTATCTATTGGTAAACAAAGCTTTATCGTAAAAAAAAAAATTAATTTTTTTTTTTATCAAAGATACTCTACCAAAAAGAGGCTTCTTCTAGTTTAGTTACATGTGGTATGAATTATAATATAAAAAAAAAAATGTTCAATGTTTTTTTTAAAAATTCAAAATTATTCTCAAAAAGAGTCACTATCTATTGGTAAACAAAGCTTTATCGTAAAAAAAAAAAATTAAATTTTTGTTTTATCAAAGATACTCTACCAAAAAGAGGCTTCTTCTAGTTTAATTACATGTGGTATTAATTATAATATAAAAAAAAAATGTTCAATGTTTTTTTTTTAAATTCAAAATTATTCTCAAAAAGAGTCACTATCTAGTGGTAAACAAAGCTTTATAAAAAAAAAAAATTTTATTTTTTTTTTATCAAAGATACTCTACCGAAAAGAGGCTTCTTCTAGTTTAATTACATGTGGTATTAATTATAATATAAAAAAAAAATGTTCAATGTTTTTTTTTTAAATTCAAAATTATTCTCAAAAAGAGTCACTATCTAGTGGTAAACAAAGCTTTATAAAAAAAAAAAATTTTATTTTTTTTTTATCAAAGATACTCTACCGAAAAGAGGCTTCTTCTAGTTTAATTACATGTGGTATGAATTATAATATAAAAAAAAAATGTTCAATGTTTTAATTTCATATTGATTCGATTAAGATATCAAACTTAAAAATCGGTTGATAATCTTTGCCGATTATCAACCGATTTTTAAGTTTGATATCTTAATCGACAGCTCTTTTGTTGTCTATAAATTGTATTAAAAAAGATTTTAATTTTTTTGCTTATAAATTAAAAAAAAATAATTTAATTGATAAATAAATTATTTTTTGATGGACGATAGTCCATAAAAGTCAAAGTTATTGACCGATTCAAAAGTTTGATATCTTAATCAAAAGCCATGCTACTACGCATAAATATTGATTATGAAAATTATAACATTTGGTTTAAAAAAATAGTTTTTTGCTTATAAATTAAAAAAAAATAATTTAATTGATAAATAAATTATTTTTTGATGGACGATAGTCCATAAAAGTCAAAGTTACTGACCGATTCAAAAGTTTGATATCTTAATCAAAAGCCATGCTACTACGCATAAATATTGATTATAAAAATTATAACATTTAGTTTAAAAAAATAGTTTTTCGATATGGATACATTTATTATAAACTACTTTGAAGCTCATATAAAGTTGAATAAACGGCAAAGATTATCAACCGATTTTTAAGTTTGATATCTTAATCGACAGCTCTTTTGTTGTCTATAAATTGTATTAAAAAAGATTTTAAACTTTTTGCTTACAAATTAAAAAAAAATAAATTAATTGATAAATAAATTATTTTTTGATGGACGATAGTCCATAAAAGTCAAAGTTATTGACCGATTCAAAAGTTTGATATCTTAATCAAAAGCCATGCTACTACGCATAAATATTGATTATGAAAATTATAACATTTGGTTAAAAAAATAGTTTTTCGGTATGGATACATTTATTATAAACTACTTTGAAGCTCATATAAAGTTGAATAAACGGCAAAGATTATCAACCGATTTTTAAGTTTGATATCTTAATCGACAGCTCTTTTGTTGTCTATAAATTGTATTAAAAAAGATTTTAAACTTTTTGCTTATAAATTAAAAAAAAATAATTTAATTGATAAATAAATTATTTTTTGATGGACGATAGTCCATAAAAGTAAAAGTTACTGACCGATTCAAAAGTTTGATATCTCAATCAAAAGCCATGCTACTACGCATGAATATTAATTATGAAAATTATAACATTTGGTTAAAAAAAATAGTTTTTCGGTATGGATACATTTATTATAAACTACTTTGAAGCTCATATAAAGTTGAATAAACGGCAAAGATTATCAACCGATTTTTAAGTTTGATATCTTAATCGACAGCTCTTTTGTTGTCTATAAATTGTATTAAAAAAGATTTTAATTTTTTTGCTTATAAATTAAAAAAAAATAATTTAATTGATAAATAAATTATTTTTTGATGGACGATAGTCCATAAAAGTCAAAGTTACTGACCGATTCAAAAGTTTGATATCTTAATCAAAAGCCATGCTACTACGCATAAATATTGATTATGAAAATTATAACATTTGGTTTAAAAAAATAGCTTTTCGGTATGGATACATTTATTATAAACTACTTTGAAGCTCATATAAAGTTGAATAAACGGCAAAGATTATCAACCGATTTTTAAGTTTGATATCTTAATCGACAGCTCTTTTGTTGTCTATAAATTGTATTAAAAAAGATTTTAAACTTTTTGCTTATAAATTAAAAAAAAATAATTTAATTGATAAATAAATTATTTTTTGATGGACGATAGTCCATAAAAGTAAAAGTTACTGACCGATTCAAAAGTTTGATATCTCAATCAAAAGCCATGCTACTACGCATGAATATTAATTATGAAAATTATAACATTTGGTTAAAAAAAATAGTTTTTCGGTATGGATACATTTATTATAAACTACTTTGAAGCTCATATAAAGTGTAATAAACGGCAAAGATTATCAACCGATTTTTAAGTTTGATATCTTAATCGACAGCTCTTTTGTTGTCTATAAATTGTATTAAAAAAGATTTTAATTTTTTTGCTTATAAATTAAAAAAAAATAATTTAATTGATAAATAAATTATTTTTTGATGGACGATAGTCCATAAAAGTCAAAGTTATTGACCGATTCAAAAGTTTGATATCTTAATCAAAAGCCATGCTACTACGCATAAATATTGATTATGAAAATTATAACATTTGGTTTAAAAAAATAGTTTTTTGCTTATAAATTAAAAAAAAAAAATTTAATTGATAAATAAATTATTTTTTGATGGACGATAGTCCATAAAAGTCAAAGTTACTGACCGATTCAAAAGTTTGATATCTTAATCAAAAGCCATGCTACTACGCATAAATATTGATTATAAAAATTATAACATTTAGTTTAAAAAAATAGTTTTTCGATATGGATACATTTATTATAAACTACTTTGAAGCTCATATAAAGTTGAATAAACGGCAAAGATTATCAACCGATGTTTAAGTTTGATATCTTAATCGACAGCTCTTTTGTTGTCTATAAATTGTATTAAAAAAGATTTTAAACTTTTTGCTTACAAATTAAAAAAAAATAAATTAATTGATAAATAAATTATTTTTTGATGGACGATAGTCCATAAAAGTAAAAGTTACTGACCGATTCAAAACTTTGATATCTTAATCAAAAGCCATGCTACTACGCATAAATATTAATTATGAAAATGATAACATTTGGTTTAAAAAAATAGTTTTTCGGTAAGGATACATTTATTATAAACTACTTTGAAGCTCATATAAAGTTGAATAAACGGCAAAGATTATCAACCGATTTTTAAGTTTGATATCTTAATCGACAGCTCTTTTGTTGTCTATAAATTGTATTAAAAAAGATTTTAAACTTTTTGCTTATAAATTAAAAAAAAATAATTTAATTGATAAATAAATTATTTTTTGATGGACGATAGTCCATAAAAGTCAAAGTTATTGACCGATTCAAAAGTTTGATATCTTAATCAAAAGCCATGCTACTACGCATAAATATTGATTATGAAAATTATAACATTTGGTTTAAAAAAATAGTTTTTCGGTAAGGATACATTTATTATAAACTACTTTGAAGCTCATATAAAGTTGAATAAACGGCAAAGATTATCAACCGATATTTAAGTTTGATATCTTAATCGACAGCTCTTTTGTTGTCTATAAATTGTATTAAAAAAGATTTTAAACTTTTTGCTTATAAATTAAAAAAAAATAATTTAATTGATAAATAAATTATTTTTTGATGGACGATAGTCCATAAAAGTCAAAGTTATTGACCGATTCAAAAGTTTGATATCTTAATCAAAAGCCATGCTACTACGCATAAATATTGATTATGAAAATTATAACATTTGGTTTAAAAAAATAGTTTTTCGGTATGGATACATTTATTATAAACTACTTTGAAGCTCATATAAAGTTGAATAAACGGCAAAGATTATCAACCGATTTTTAAGTTTGATATCTTAATCGACAGCTTTTTTGTTGTCTATAAATTGTATTAAAAAAGATTTTAAACTTTTTGCTTATAAATTAAAAAAAAATAATTTAATTGATAAATAAATTATTTTTTGATGGACGATAGTCCATAAAAGTCAAAGTTACTGACCGATTCAAAAGTTTGATATCTTAATCAAAAGCCATGCTACTACGCATAAATATTGATTATGAAAATTATAACATTTGGTTTAAAAAAATAGTTTTTCGGTATGGGTACATTTATTATAAACTACTTTGAAGCTCATATAAAGTTGAATAAACGGCAAAGATTATCAACCGATTTTTAAGTTTGATATCTTAATCGACAGCTCTTTTGTTGTCTATAAATTGTATTAAAAAAGATTTTAAACTTTTTGCTTATAAATTAAAAAAAAATAATTTAATTGATAAATAAATTATTTTTTGATGGACGATAGTCCATAAAAGTCAAAGTTATTGACCGATTCAAAAGTTTGATATCTTAATCAAAAGCCATGCTACTACGCATAAATATTGATTATGAAAATTATAACATTTGGTTTAAAAAAATAGTTTTTCGGTAAGGATACATTTATTATAAACTACTTTGAAGCTCATATAAAGTTGAATAAACGGCAAAGATTATCAACCGATATTTAAGTTTGATATCTTAATCGACAGCTCTTTTGTTGTCTATAAATTGTATTAAAAAAGATTAACTTTTTGCTTATAAATTAAAAAAAAATAATTTAATTGATAAATAAATTATTTTTTGATGGACGATAGTCCATAAAAGTCAAAGTTACTGACCGATTCAAAAGTTTGATATCTTAATCAAAAGCCATGCTACTACGCATAAATATTGATTATGAAAATTATAACATTTGGTTTAAAAAAATAGTTTTTCGGTATGGATACATTTATTATAAACTACTTTGAAGCTCATATAAAGTTGAATAAACGGCAAAGATTATCAACCGATTTTTAAGTTTGATATCTTAATCGACAGCTCTTTTGTTGTCTATAAATTGTATTAAAAAAGATTTTAAACTTTTTGCTTATAAATTAAAAAAAAATAATTTAATTGATAAATAAATTATTTTTTGATGGACGATAGTCCATAAAAGTCAAAGTTATTGACCGATTCAAAAGTTTGATATCTTAATCAAAAGCCATGCTACTACGCATAAATATTGATTATGAAAATTATAACATTTGGTTTAAAAAAATAGTTTTTCGGTATGGATACATTTATTATAAACTACTTTGAAGCTCATATAAAGTTGAATAAACGGCAAAGATTATCAACCGATTTTTAAGTTTGATATCTTAATCGACAGCTCTTTTGTTGTCTATAAATTGTATTAAAAAAGATTTTAAGATTTTTGCTTATAAATTAAAAAAAATTAATTTAATTGATAAATAAATTATTTTTTGATGGACGATAGTCCATAAAAGTCAAAGTTATTGACCGATTCAAAAGTTTGATATCTTAATCAAAAGCCATGCTACTACGCATAAATATTGATTATGAAAATTATAACATTTGGTTTAAAAAAATAGTTTTTCGGTATGGATACATTTATTATAAACTACTTTGAAGCTCATATAAAGTTGAATAAACGGCAAAGATTATCAACCGATTTTTAAGTTTGATATCTTAATCGACAGCTCTTTTGTTGTCTATAAATTGTATTAAAAAAGATTTTAAACTTTTTGCTTATAAATTAAAAAAAAATAATTTAATTGATAAATAAATTATTTTTTGATGGACGATAGTCCATAAAAGTCAAAGTTACTGACCGATTCAAAAGTTTGATATCTTAATCAAAAGCCATGCTACTACGCATAAATATTGATTATGAAAATTATAACATTTGGTTTAAAAAAATAGTTTTTCGGTATGGATACATTTATTATAAACTACTTTGAAGCTCATATAAAGTTGAATAAACGGCAAAGATTATCAACCGATTTTTAAGTTTGATATCTTAATCGACAGCTCTTTTGTTGTCTATAAATTGTATTAAAAAAGATTTTAATTTTTTTGCTTATAAATTAAAAAAAAATAATTTAATTGATAAATAAATTATTTTTTGATGGACGATAGTCCATAAAAGTCAAAGTTACTGACCGATTCAAAAGTTTGATATCTTAATCAAAAGCCATGCTACTACGCATAAATATTGATTATGAAAATTATAACATTTGGTTTAAAAAAATAGTTTTTCGGTATGGGTACATTTATTATAAACTACTTTGAAGCTCATATAAAGTTGAATAAACGGCAAAGATTATCAACCGATTTTTAAGTTTGATATCTTAATCGACAGCTCTTTTGTTGTCTATAAATTGTATTAAAAAAGATTTTAAACTTTTTGCTTATAAATTAAAAAAAAATAATTTAATTGATAAATAAATTATTTTTTGATGGACGATAGTCCATAAAAGTCAAAGTTATTGACCGATTCAAAAGTTTGATATCTTAATCAAAAGCCATGCTACTACGCATAAATATTGATTATGAAAATTATAACATTTGGTTTAAAAAAATAGTTTTTCGGTATGGATACATTTATTATAAACTACTTTGAAGCTCATATAAAGTTGAATAAACGGCAAAGATTATCAACCGATTTTTAAGTTTGATATCTTAATCGACAGCTCTTTTGTTGTCTATAAATTGTATTAAAAAAGATTTTAATTTTTTTGCTTATAAATTAAAAAAAAATAATTTAATTGATAAATAAATTATTTTTTGATGGACGATAGTCCATAAAAGTCAAAGTTATTGACCGATTCAAAAGTTTGATATCTTAATCAAAAGCCATGCTACTACGCATAAATATTGATTATGAAAATTATAACATTTGGTTTAAAAAAATAGTTTTTCGGTATGGATACATTTATTATAAACTACTTTGAAGCTCATATAAAGTTGAATAAACGGCAAAGATTATCAACCGATTTTTAAGTTTGATATCTTAATCGACAGCTCTTTTGTTGTCTATAAATTGTATTAAAAAAGATTTTAAACTTTTTGCTTATAAATTAAAAAAAAAAAATTTAATTGATAAATAAATTATTTTTTGATGGACGATAGTCCATAAAAGTCAAAGTTACTGACCGATTCAAAAGTTTGATATCTCAATCAAAAGCCATGCTACTACGCATAAATATTGATTATAAAAATTATAACATTTGGTTTTAAAAAATAATTTTTCGGTATGGATACATTTATTATAAACTACTTTGAAGCTCATATAAAGTTGAATAAACGGCAAAGATTATCAACCGATTTTTAAGTTTGATATCTTAATCGACAGCTCTTTTGTTGTCTATAAATTGTTTTAAAAAAGATTTTAATTTTTTTGCTTATAAATTAAAAAAAAATAATTTAATTGATAAATAAATTATTTTTTGATGGACGATAGTCCATAAAAGTCAAAGTTATTGACCGATTCAAAAGTTTGATATCTTAATCAAAAGCCATGCTACTACGCATAAATATTGATTATGAAAATTATAACATTTGGTTTAAAAAAATAGTTTTTCGGTATGGATACATTTATTATAAACTACTTTGAAGCTCATATAAAGTTGAATAAACGGCAAAGATTATCAACCGATTTTTAAGTTTGATATCTTAATCGACAGCTCTTTTGTTGTCTATAAATTGTATTAAAAAAGATTTTAAGATTTTTGCTTATAAATTAAAAAAAAAAAATTTAATTGATAAATAAATTATTTTTTGATGGACGATAGTCCATAAAAGTAAAAGTTACTGACCGATTCAAAACTTTGATATCTTAATCAAAAGCCATGCTACTACGCATAAATATTGATTATGAAAATTATAACATTTGGTTTAAAAAAATAGTTTTTCGGTAAGGATACATTTATTATAAACTACTTTGAAGCTCATATAAAGATACTCTACCAAAAAGAGGCTTCTTCTAGTTTAATTACATGTGGTATTAATTATAATATAAAAAAAAAATGTTCAATGTTTTTTTTTAAATTCAAAATTATTCTCAAAAAGAGTCACTATCTATTGGTAAACAAAGCTTTATCGTAAAAAAAAAAATTAAATTTTTTTTTTATCAAAGATACTCTACCGAAAAGAGGCTTTTTCTAGTTTAATTACATGTGGTAATAATTATAATATAAAAAAAAAATGTTCAATGTTTTTTTTTTAAATTCAAAATTATTCTCAAAAAGAGTCACTATCTATTGGTAAACAAAGCTTTATCGTAAAAAAAAAAATTAATTTTTTTTTTTATCAAAGATGCTCTACCAAAAAGAGGCTTCTTCTAGTTTAGTTACATGTGGTATTAATTATAATATAAAAAAAAAATGTTCAATGTTTTTTTTTAAAATTCAAAATTATTCTCAAAAAGTGTCACTATCTATTGGTAAACAAAGCTTTATCGTAAAAAAAAAAATTAAATTTTTGTTTTATCAAAGATACTCTACCAAAAAGAGGCTTCTTCTAGTTTAATTACATGTGGTATTAATTATAATATAAAAAAAAAATGTTCAATTTTTTTTTTAAAATTCAAAATTATTCTCAAAAAGAGTCACTATCTATTGGTATTCAAAGCTTTATCGTAAAAAAAAAAATTAATTTTTTTTTTTTATCAAAGATACTCTACCAAAAAGAGGCTTTCTAGTTTAGTTACATGTGGTATTAATTATAATATAAAAAAAAAATGTTCAACGTTTTTTTTTAAAATTCAAAATTATTCTCAAAAAGAGTCACTATCTATTGGTAAACAAACCTTTATCGTAAAAAAAAAAAATTAAATTTTTGTTTTATCAAAGATACTCTACCAAAAAGAGGCTTCTTCTAGTTTAATTACATGTGGTATTAATTATAATATAAAAAAAAAATGTTCAATGTTTTTTTTTTAAATTCAAAATTATTCTCAAAAAGAGTCACTATCTAGTGGTGAACAAAGCTTTATCGTAAAAAAAAAAATTTAATTTTTTTTTTATCAAAGATACTCTACCGAAAAGAGGCTTCTTCTAGTTTAATTACATGTGGTATGAATTATAATATAAAAAAAAAATGTTCAATGTTTTTTTTTTAAATTCAAAATTTTTCTCAAAAAGAGTCACTATCTATTGGTAAACAAAGCTTTATGGTAAAAAAAAAAATTATATTTTTTTTTTATCAAAGATACTTTACCAAAAAGAGGCTTCTTCTAGTGTAATTACATGTGGTATTAATTATAATATAAAAAAAAAATGTTCAATGTTTTTTTTTTAA
>CAUVYK010000314.1:0-24007 GCA_963556175.1 Tipula confusa
AAACAGAAAAAAAATTTCCTATATACATACCATGGGAAAATATTTTTTTTGATTTTTTTGGACTAGGAAAAGGAATTTAGGGATTGATATTTCGGATACTTAAAATTAACTAATCTATCATATAAAACCATAAAATCGGGCCTAACCCCACTAGCAACGGAGTAGCACCCATTTGAAGTTGGATAAACAGAAAAAAAATTTCCTATATACATACCATGGGAAAATATTTTTTTGATTTTTTTGGACTAGGAAAAGGAATTTAGGGATTGATATTTCGGATACTTAAAATTAACTAATCTATCATATAAAACCATAAAATCGGGCCTAACCCCACTAGCAACGGAGTAGCACCCATTTGAAGTTGGATAAACAGAAAAAAAATTTCCTATATACATACCATGGGAAAATATTTTTTTTGATTTTTTTGGACTAGGAAAAGGAATTTAGGGATTGATATTTCGGATACTTAAATTAACTAATCTATCATATAAAACCATAAAATCGGGCCTAACCCCACTAGCAACGGAGTAGCACCCATTTGAAGTTGGATAAACAGAAAAAAAAATTTCCTATATACATACCATGGGAAAATATTTTTTTTGATTTTTTTGGACTAGGAAAAGGAATTTAGGGATTGATATTTCGGATACTTAAAATTAACTAATCTATCATATAAAACCATAAAATCGGGCCTAACCCCACTAGCAACGGAGTAGCACCCATTTGAAGTTGGATAAACAGAAAAAAATTTCCTATATACATACCATGGAAAATATTTTTTTTGATTTTTTTGGACTAGGAAAAGGAATTTAGGGATTGATATTTCGGATACTTAAAATTAACTAATCTATCATATAAAACCATAAAATCGGGCCTAACCCCACTAGCAACGGAGTAGCACCCATTTGAAGTTGGATAAACAGAAAAAAAATTTCCTATATACATACCATGGGAAAATATTTTTTTTGATTTTTTTGGACTAGGAAAAGGAATTTAGGGATTGATATTTCGGATACTTAAAATTAACTAATCTATCATATAAAACCATAAAATCGGGCCTAACCCCACTAGCAACGGAGTAGCACCCATTTGAAGTTGGATAAACAGAAAAAAAATTTCCTATATACATACCATGGGAAAATATTTTTTTTGATTTTTTTGGACTAGGAAAAGGAATTTAGGGATTGATATTTCGGATACTTAAAATTAACTAATCTATCATATAAAACCATAAAATCGGGCCTAACCCCACTAGCAACGGAGTAGCACCCATTTGAAGTTGGATAAACAGAAAAAAAATTTCCTATATACATACCATGGGAAAATATTTTTTTTGATTTTTTTGGACTAGGAAAAGGAATTTAGGGATTGATATTTCGGATACTTAAAATTAACTAATCTATCATATAAAACCATAAAATCGGGCCTAACCCCACTAGCAACGGAGTAGCACCCATTTGAAGTTGGATAAACAGAAAAAAAATTTCCTATATACATACCATGGGAAAATATTTTTTTTGATTTTTTTGGACTAGGAAAAGGAATTTAGGGATTGATATTTCGGATACTTAAAATTAACTAATCTATCATATAAAACCATAAAATCGGGCCTAACCCCACTAGCAACGGAGTAGCACCCATTTGAAGTTGGATAAACAGAAAAAAAATTTCCTATATACATACCATGGGAAAATATTTTTTTTGATTTTTTTGGACTAGGAAAAGGAATTTAGGGATTGATATTTCGGATACTTAAAATTAACTAATCTATCATATAAAACCATAAAATCGGGCCTAACCCCACTAGCAACGGAGTAGCACCCATTTGAAGTTGGATAAACAGAAAAAAAATTTCCTATATACATACCATGGGAAAATATTTTTTTTGATTTTTTTGGACTAGGAAAAGGAATTTAGGGATTGATATTTCGGATACTTAAAATTAACTAATCTATCATATAAAACCATAAAATCGGGCCTAACCCCACTAGCAACGGAGTAGCACCCATTTGAAGTTGGATAAACAGAAAAAAATTTCCTATATACATACCATGGGAAAATATTTTTTTTGATTTTTTTGGACTAGGAAAAGGAATTTAGGGATTGATATTTCGGATACTTAAAATTAACTAATCTATCATATAAAACCATAAAATCGGGCCTAACCCCACTAGCAACGGAGTAGCACCCATTTGAAGTTGGATAAACAGAAAAAAAATTTCCTATATACATACCATGGGAAAATATTTTTTTTGATTTTTTTGGACTAGGAAAAGGAATTTAGGGATTGATATTTCGGATACTTAAAATTAACTAATCTATCATATAAAACCATAAAATCGGGCCTAACCCCACTAGCAACGGAGTAGCACCCATTTGAAGTTGGATAAACAGAAAAAAAATTTCCTATATACATACCATGGGAAAATATTTTTTTTGATTTTTTTGGACTAGGAAAAGGAATTTAGGGATTGATATTTCGGATACTTAAAATTAACTAATCTATCATATAAAACCATAAAATCGGGCCTAACCCCACTAGCAACGGAGTAGCACCCATTTGAAGTTGGATAAACAGAAAAAAAATTTCCTATATACATACCATGGGAAAATATTTTTTTTGATTTTTTTGGACTAGGAAAAGGAATTTAGGGATTGATATTTCGGATACTTAAAATTAACTAATCTATCATATAAAACCATAAAATCGGGCCTAACCCCACTAGCAACGGAGTAGCACCCATTTGAAGTTGGATAAACAGAAAAAAAATTTCCTATATACATACCATGGGAAAATATTTTTTTTGATTTTTTTGGACTAGGAAAAGGAATTTAGGGATTGATATTTCGGATACTTAAAATTAACTAATCTATCATATAAAACCATAAAATCGGGCCTAACCCCACTAGCAACGGAGTAGCACCCATTTGAAGTTGGATAAACAGAAAAAAAATTTCCTATATACATACCATGGGAAAATATTTTTTTTGATTTTTTTGGACTAGGAAAAGGAATTTAGGGATTGATATTTCGGATACTTAAAATTAACTAATCTATCATATAAAACCATAAAATCGGGCCTAACCCCACTAGCAACGGAGTAGCACCCATTTGAAGTTGGATAAACAGAAAAAAAATTTCCTATATACATACCATGGGAAAATATTTTTTTGATTTTTTTGGACTAGGAAAAGGAATTTAGGGATTGATATTTCGGATACTTAAAATTAACTAATCTATCATATAAAACCATAAAATCGGGCCTAACCCCACTAGCAACGGAGTAGCACCCATTTGAAGTTGGATAAACAGAAAAAAAATTTCCTATATACATACCATGGGAAAATATTTTTTTGATTTTTTTGGACTAGGAAAAGGAATTTAGGGATTGATATTTCGGATACTTAAAATTAACTAATCTATCATATAAAACCATAAAATCGGGCCTAACCCCACTAGCAACGGAGTAGCACCCATTTGAAGTTGGATAAACAGAAAAAAAATTTCCTATATACATACCATGGGAAAATATTTTTTTTGATTTTTTTGGACTAGGAAAAGGAATTTAGGGATTGATATTTCGGATACTTAAAATTAACTAATCTATCATATAAAACCATAAAATCGGGCCTAACCCCACTAGCAACGGAGTAGCACCCATTTGAAGTTGGATAAACAGAAAAAAAATTTCCTATATACATACCATGGGAAAATATTTTTTTTGATTTTTTTGGACTAGGAAAAGGAATTTAGGGATTGATATTTCGGATACTTAAAATTAACTAATCTATCATATAAAACCATAAAATCGGGCCTAACCCCACTAGCAACGGAGTAGCACCCATTTGAAGTTGGATAAACAGAAAAAAAATTTCCTATATACATACCATGGGAAAATATTTTTTTTGATTTTTTTGGACTAGGAAAAGGAATTTAGGGATTGATATTTCGGATACTTAAAATTAACTAATCTATCATATAAAACCATAAAATCGGGCCTA
Source organism: Tipula confusa (assembly GCA_963556175.1). Lineage (NCBI taxonomy): Eukaryota > Metazoa > Arthropoda > Insecta > Diptera > Tipulidae > Tipula > Tipula confusa. The sequence goes on from CAUVYK010000314.1 coordinate 4,003, forward strand.
ACCCCACTAGCAACGGAGTAGCACCCATTTGAAGTTGGATAAACAGAAAAAAATTTCCTATATACATACCATGGGAAAATATTTTTTTTGATTTTTTTGGACTAGGAAAAGGAATTTAGGGATTGATATTTCGGATACTTAAAATTAACTAATCTATCATATAAAACCATAAAATCGGGCCTAACCCCACTAGCAACGGAGTAGCACCCATTTGAAGTTGGATAAACAGAAAAAAAATTTCCTATATACATACCATGGGAAAATATTTTTTTTGATTTTTTTGGACTAGGAAAAGGAATTTAGGGATTGATATTTCGGATACTTAAAATTAACTAATCTATCATATAAAACCATAAAATCGGGCCTAACCCCACTAGCAACGGAGTAGCACCCATTTGAAGTTGGATAAACAGAAAAAAAATTTCCTATATACATACCATGGGAAAATATTTTTTTTGATTTTTTTGGACTAGGAAAAGGAATTTAGGGATTGATATTTCGGATACTTAAAATTAACTAATCTATCATATAAAACCATAAAATCGGGCCTAACCCCACTAGCAACGGAGTAGCACCCATTTGAAGTTGGATAAACAGAAAAAAATTTCCTATATACATACCATGGGAAAATATTTTTTTTGATTTTTTTGGACTAGGAAAAGGAATTTAGGGATTGATATTTCGGATACTTAAAATTAACTAATCTATCATATAAAACCATAAAATCGGGCCTAACCCCACTAGCAACGGAGTAGCACCCATTTGAAGTTGGATAAACAGAAAAAAAATTTCCTATATACATACCATGGGAAAATATTTTTTTTGATTTTTTTGGACTAGGAAAAGGAATTTAGGGATTGATATTTCGGATACTTAAAATTAACTAATCTATCATATAAAACCATAAAATCGGGCCTAACCCCACTAGCAACGGAGTAGCACCCATTTGAAGTTGGATAAACAGAAAAAAAATTTCCTATATACATACCATGGGAAAATATTTTTTTTGATTTTTTTGGACTAGGAAAAGGAATTTAGGGATTGATATTTCGGATACTTAAAATTAACTAATCTATCATATAAAACCATAAAATCGGGCCTAACCCCACTAGCAACGGAGTAGCACCCATTTGAAGTTGGATAAACAGAAAAAAAATTTCCTATATACATACCATGGGAAAATATTTTTTTTGATTTTTTTGGACTAGGAAAAGGAATTTAGGGATTGATATTTCGGATACTTAAAATTAACTAATCTATCATATAAAACCATAAAATCGGGCCTAACCCCACTAGCAACGGAGTAGCACCCATTTGAAGTTGGATAAACAGAAAAAAAATTTCCTATATACATACCATGGGAAAATATTTTTTTTGATTTTTTTGGACTAGGAAAAGGAATTTAGGGATTGATATTTCGGATACTTAAAATTAACTAATCTATCATATAAAACCATAAAATCGGGCCTAACCCCACTAGCAACGGAGTAGCACCCATTTGAAGTTGGATAAACAGAAAAAAAATTTCCTATATACATACCATGGGAAAATATTTTTTTTGATTTTTTTGGACTAGGAAAAGGAATTTAGGGATTGATATTTCGGATACTTAAAATTAACTAATCTATCATATAAAACCATAAAATCGGGCCTAACCCCACTAGCAACGGAGTAGCACCCATTTGAAGTTGGATAAACAGAAAAAAAATTTCCTATATACATACCATGGGAAAATATTTTTTTTGATTTTTTTGGACTAGGAAAAGGAATTTAGGGATTGATATTTCGGATACTTAAAATTAACTAATCTATCATATAAAACCATAAAATCGGGCCTAACCCCACTAGCAACGGAGTAGCACCCATTTGAAGTTGGATAAACAGAAAAAAATTTCCTATATACATACCATGGGAAAATATTTTTTTTGATTTTTTTGGACTAGGAAAAGGAATTTAGGGATTGATATTTCGGATACTTAAAATTAACTAATCTATCATATAAAACCATAAAATCGGGCCTAACCCCACTAGCAACGGAGTAGCACCCATTTGAAGTTGGATAAACAGAAAAAAAATTTCCTATATACATACCATGGGAAAATATTTTTTTTGATTTTTTTGGACTAGGAAAAGGAATTTAGGGATTGATATTTCGGATACTTAAAATTAACTAATCTATCATATAAAACCATAAAATCGGGCCTAACCCCACTAGCAACGGAGTAGCACCCATTTGAAGTTGGATAAACAGAAAAAAAATTTCCTATATACATACCATGGGAAAATATTTTTTTTGATTTTTTTGGACTAGGAAAAGGAATTTAGGGATTGATATTTCGGATACTTAAAATTAACTAATCTATCATATAAAACCATAAAATCGGGCCTAACCCCACTAGCAACGGAGTAGCACCCATTTGAAGTTGGATAAACAGAAAAAAAATTTCCTATATACATACCATGGGAAAATATTTTTTTTGATTTTTTTGGACTAGGAAAAGGAATTTAGGGATTGATATTTCGGATACTTAAAATTAACTAATCTATCATATAAAACCATAAAATCGGGCCTAACCCCACTAGCAACGGAGTAGCACCCATTTGAAGTTGGATAAACAGAAAAAAAATTTCCTATATACATACCATGGGAAAATATTTTTTTTGATTTTTTTGGACTAGGAAAAGGAATTTAGGGATTGATATTTCGGATACTTAAAATTAACTAATCTATCATATAAAACCATAAAATCGGGCCTAACCCCACTAGCAACGGAGTAGCACCCATTTGAAGTTGGATAAACAGAAAAAAAATTTCCTATATACATACCATGGGAAAATATTTTTTTTGATTTTTTTGGACTAGGAAAAGGAATTTAGGGATTGATATTTCGGATACTTAAAATTAACTAATCTATCATATAAAACCATAAAATCGGGCCTAACCCCACTAGCAACGGAGTAGCACCCATTTGAAGTTGGATAAACAGAAAAAAAATTTCCTATATACATACCATGGGAAAATATTTTTTTTGATTTTTTTGGACTAGGAAAAGGAATTTAGGGATTGATATTTCGGATACTTAAAATTAACTAATCTATCATATAAAACCATAAAATCGGGCCTAACCCCACTAGCAACGGAGTAGCACCCATTTGAAGTTGGATAAACAGAAAAAAAATTTCCTATATACATACCATGGGAAAATATTTTTTTTGATTTTTTTGGACTAGGAAAAGGAATTTAGGGATTGATATTTCGGATACTTAAAATTAACTAATCTATCATATAAAACCATAAAATCGGGCCTAACCCCACTAGCAACGGAGTAGCACCCATTTGAAGTTGGATAAACAGAAAAAAAATTTCCTATATACATACCATGGGAAAATATTTTTTTTGATTTTTTTGGACTAGGAAAAGGAATTTAGGGATTGATATTTCGGATACTTAAAATTAACTAATCTATCATATAAAACCATAAAATCGGGCCTAACCCCACTAGCAACGGAGTAGCACCCATTTGAAGTTGGATAAACAGAAAAAAAATTTCCTATATACATACCATGGGAAAATATTTTTTTTGATTTTTTTGGACTAGGAAAAGGAATTTAGGGATTGATATTTCGGATACTTAAAATTAACTAATCTATCATATAAAACCATAAAATCGGGCCTAACCCCACTAGCAACGGAGTAGCACCCATTTGAAGTTGGATAAACAGAAAAAAAATTTCCTATATACATACCATGGGAAAATATTTTTTTTGATTTTTTTGGACTAGGAAAAGGAATTTAGGGATTGATATTTCGGATACTTAAAATTAACTAATCTATCATATAAAACCATAAAATCGGGCCTAACCCCACTAGCAACGGAGTAGCACCCATTTGAAGTTGGATAAACAGAAAAAAAATTTCCTATATACATACCATGGGAAAATATTTTTTTTGATTTTTTTGGACTAGGAAAAGGAATTTAGGGATTGATATTTCGGATACTTAAAATTAACTAATCTATCATATAAAACCATAAAATCGGGCCTAACCCCACTAGCAACGGAGTAGCACCCATTTGAAGTTGGATAAACAGAAAAAAAATTTCCTATATACATACCATGGGAAAATATTTTTTTTGATTTTTTTGGACTAGGAAAAGGAATTTAGGGATTGATATTTCGGATACTTAAAATTAACTAATCTATCATATAAAACCATAAAATCGGGCCTAACCCCACTAGCAACGGAGTAGCACCCATTTGAAGTTGGATAAACAGAAAAAAAATTTCCTATATACATACCATGGGAAAATATTTTTTTTGATTTTTTTGGACTAGGAAAAGGAATTTAGGGATTGATATTTCGGATACTTAAAATTAACTAATCTATCATATAAAACCATAAAATCGGGCCTAACCCCACTAGCAACGGAGTAGCACCCATTTGAAGTTGGATAAACAGAAAAAAAATTTCCTATATACATACCATGGGAAAATATTTTTTTTGATTTTTTTGGACTAGGAAAAGGAATTTAGGGATTGATATTTCGGATACTTAAAATTAACTAATCTATCATATAAAACCATAAAATCGGGCCTAACCCCACTAGCAACGGAGTAGCACCCATTTGAAGTTGGATAAACAGAAAAAAAATTTCCTATATACATACCATGGGAAAATATTTTTTTTGATTTTTTTGGACTAGGAAAAGGAATTTAGGGATTGATATTTCGGATACTTAAAATTAACTAATCTATCATATAAAACCATAAAATCGGGCCTAACCCCACTAGCAACGGAGTAGCACCCATTTGAAGTTGGATAAACAGAAAAAAAATTTCCTATATACATACCATGGGAAAATATTTTTTTTGATTTTTTTGGACTAGGAAAAGGAATTTAGGGATTGATATTTCGGATACTTAAAATTAACTAATCTATCATATAAAACCATAAAATCGGGCCTAACCCCACTAGCAACGGAGTAGCACCCATTTGAAGTTGGATAAACAGAAAAAAAATTTCCTATATACATACCATGGGAAAATATTTTTTTTGATTTTTTTGGACTAGGAAAAGGAATTTAGGGATTGATATTTCGGATACTTAAAATTAACTAATCTATCATATAAAACCATAAAATCGGGCCTAACCCCACTAGCAACGGAGTAGCACCCATTTGAAGTTGGATAAACAGAAAAAAAATTTCCTATATACATACCATGGGAAAATATTTTTTTTGATTTTTTTGGACTAGGAAAAGGAATTTAGGGATTGATATTTCGGATACTTAAAATTAACTAATCTATCATATAAAACCATAAAATCGGGCCTAACCCCACTAGCAACGGAGTAGCACCCATTTGAAGTTGGATAAACAGAAAAAAAATTTCCTATATACATACCATGGGAAAATATTTTTTTTGATTTTTTTGGACTAGGAAAAGGAATTTAGGGATTGATATTTCGGATACTTAAAATTAACTAATCTATCATATAAAACCATAAAATCGGGCCTAACCCCACTAGCAACGGAGTAGCACCCATTTGAAGTTGGATAAACAGAAAAAAAATTTCCTATATACATACCATGGGAAAATATTTTTTTTGATTTTTTTGGACTAGGAAAAGGAATTTAGGGATTGATATTTCGGATACTTAAAATTAACTAATCTATCATATAAAACCATAAAATCGGGCCTAACCCCACTAGCAACGGAGTAGCACCCATTTGAAGTTGGATAAACAGAAAAAAAATTTCCTATATACATACCATGGGAAAATATTTTTTTTGATTTTTTTGGACTAGGAAAAGGAATTTAGGGATTGATATTTCGGATACTTAAAATTAACTAATCTATCATATAAAACCATAAAATCGGGCCTAACCCCACTAGCAACGGAGTAGCACCCATTTGAAGTTGGATAAACAGAAAAAAAATTTCCTATATGACATACCATGGGAAAATATTTTTTTTGATTTTTTTGGACTAGGAAAAGGAATTTAGGGATTGATATTTCGGATACTTAAAATTAACTAATCTATCATATAAAACCATAAAATCGGGCCTAACCCCACTAGCAACGGAGTAGCACCCATTTGAAGTTGGATAAACAGAAAAAAAATTTCCTATATACATACCATGGGAAAATATTTTTTTTGATTTTTTTGGACTAGGAAAAGGAATTTAGGGATTGATATTTCGGATACTTAAAATTAACTAATCTATCATATAAAACCATAAAATCGGGCCTAACCCCACTAGCAACGGAGTAGCACCCATTTGAAGTTGGATAAACAGAAAAAAAATTTCCTATATACATACCATGGGAAAATATTTTTTTTGATTTTTTTGGACTAGGAAAAGGAATTTAGGGATTGATATTTCGGATACTTAAAATTAACTAATCTATCATATAAAACCATAAAATCGGGCCTAACCCCACTAGCAACGGAGTAGCACCCATTTGAAGTTGGATAAACAGAAAAAAAATTTCCTATATACATACCATGGGAAAATATTTTTTTTGATTTTTTTGGACTAGGAAAAGGAATTTAGGGATTGATATTTCGGATACTTAAAATTAACTAATCTATCATATAAAACCATAAAATCGGGCCTAACCCCACTAGCAACGGAGTAGCACCCATTTGAAGTTGGATAAACAGAAAAAAAATTTCCTATATACATACCATGGGAAAATATTTTTTTTGATTTTTTTGGACTAGGAAAAGGAATTTAGGGATTGATATTTCGGATACTTAAAATTAACTAATCTATCATATAAACCATAAAATCGGGCCTAACCCCACTAGCAACGGAGTAGCACCATTTGAAGTTGGATAAACAGAAAAAAAATTTCCTATATACATACCATGGAAAATATTTTTTTTGATTTTTTTGGACTAGGAAAAGGAATTTAGGGATTGATATTTCGGATACTTAAAATTAACTAATCTATCATATAAAACCATAAAATCGGGCCTAACCCCACTAGCAACGGAGTAGCACCCATTTGAAGTTGGATAAACAGAAAAAAAAATTTCCTATATACATACCATGGGAAAATATTTTTTTTGATTTTTTTGGACTAGGAAAAGGAATTTAGGGATTGATATTTCGGATACTTAAAATTAACTAATCTATCATATAAAACCATAAAATCGGGCCTAACCCCACTAGCAACGGAGTAGCACCCATTTGAAGTTGGATAAACAGAAAAAAAAATTTCCTATATACATACCATGGGAAAATATTTTTTTTGATTTTTTTGGACTAGGAAAAGGAATTTAGGGATTGATATTTCGGATACTTAAAATTAACTAATCTATCATATAAAACCATAAAATCGGGCCTAACCCCACTAGCAACGGAGTAGCACCCATTTGAAGTTGGATAAACAGAAAAAAAATTTCCTATATACATACCATGGGAAAATATTTTTTTTGATTTTTTTGGACTAGGAAAAGGAATTTAGGGATTGATATTTCGGATACTTAAAATTAACTAATCTATCATATAAAACCATAAAATCGGGCCTAACCCCACTAGCAACGGAGTAGCACCCATTTGAAGTTGGATAAACAGAAAAAAAATTTCCTATATACATACCATGGGAAAATATTTTTTTGATTTTTTTGGACTAGGAAAAGGAATTTAGGGATTGATATTTCGGATACTTAAAATTAACTAATCTATCATATAAAACCATAAAATCGGGCCTAACCCCACTAGCAACGGAGTAGCACCCATTTGAAGTTGGATAAACAGAAAAAAAATTTCCTATATACATACCATGGGAAAATATTTTTTTTGATTTTTTTGGACTAGGAAAAGGAATTTAGGGATTGATATTTCGGATACTTAAAATTAACTAATCTATCATATAAAACCATAAAATCGGGCCTAACCCCACTAGCAACGGAGTAGCACCCATTTGAAGTTGGATAAACAGAAAAAAAATTTCCTATATACATACCATGGGAAAATATTTTTTTTGATTTTTTTGGACTAGGAAAAGGAATTTAGGGATTGATATTTCGGATACTTAAAATTAACTAATCTATCATATAAAACCATAAAATCGGGCCTAACCCCACTAGCAACGGAGTAGCACCCATTTGAAGTTGGATAAACAGAAAAAAAATTTCCTATATACATACCATGGGAAAATATTTTTTTTGATTTTTTTGGACTAGGAAAAGGAATTTAGGGATTGATATTTCGGATACTTAAAATTAACTAATCTATCATATAAAACCATAAAATCGGGCCTAACCCCACTAGCAACGGAGTAGCACCCATTTGAAGTTGGATAAACAGAAAAAAAAATTTCCTATATACATACCATGGGAAAATATTTTTTTTGATTTTTTTGGACTAGGAAAAGGAATTTAGGGATTGATATTTCGGATACTTAAAATTAACTAATCTATCATATAAAACCATAAAATCGGGCCTAACCCCACTAGCAACGGAGTAGCACCCATTTGAAGTTGGATAAACAGAAAAAAAATTTCCTATATACATACCATGGGAAAATATTTTTTTTGATTTTTTTGGACTAGGAAAAGGAATTTAGGGATTGATATTTCGGATACTTAAAATTAACTAATCTATCATATAAAACCATAAAATCGGGCCTAACCCCACTAGCAACGGAGTAGCACCCATTTGAAGTTGGATAAACAGAAAAAAAATTTCCTATATACATACCATGGGAAAATATTTTTTTTGATTTTTTTGGACTAGGAAAAGGAATTTAGGGATTGATATTTCGGATACTTAAAATTAACTAATCTATCATATAAAACCATAAAATCGGGCCTAACCCCACTAGCAACGGAGTAGCACCCATTTGAAGTTGGATAAACAGAAAAAAAATTTCCTATATACATACCATGGGAAAATATTTTTTTTGATTTTTTTGGACTAGGAAAAGGAATTTAGGGATTGATATTTCGGATACTTAAAATTAACTAATCTATCATATAAAACCATAAAATCGGGCCTAACCCCACTAGCAACGGAGTAGCACCCATTTGAAGTTGGATAAACAGAAAAAAAATTTCCTATATACATACCATGGGAAAATATTTTTTTTGATTTTTTTGGACTAGGAAAAGGAATTTAGGGATTGATATTTCGGATACTTAAAATTAACTAATCTATCATATAAAACCATAAAATCGGGCCTAACCCCACTAGCAACGGAGTAGCACCCATTTGAAGTTGGATAAACAGAAAAAAAATTTCCTATATACATACCATGGGAAAATATTTTTTTTGATTTTTTTGGACTAGGAAAAGGAATTTAGGGATTGATATTTCGGATACTTAAAATTAACTAATCTATCATATAAAACCATAAAATCGGGCCTAACCCCACTAGCAACGGAGTAGCACCCATTTGAAGTTGGATAAACAGAAAAAAAATTTCCTATATACATACCATGGGAAAATATTTTTTTTGATTTTTTTGGACTAGGAAAAGGAATTTAGGGATTGATATTTCGGATACTTAAAATTAACTAATCTATCATATAAAACCATAAAATCGGGCCTAACCCCACTAGCAACGGAGTAGCACCCATTTGAAGTTGGATAAACAGAAAAAAAAATTCCTATATACATACCATGGGAAAATATTTTTTTTGATTTTTTTGGACTAGGAAAAGGAATTTAGGGATTGATATTTCGGATACTTAAAATTAACTAATCTATCATATAAAACCATAAAATCGGGCCTAACCCCACTAGCAACGGAGTAGCACCCATTTGAAGTTGGATAAACAGAAAAAAAATTTCCTATATACATACCATGGGAAAATATTTTTTTTGATTTTTTTGGACTAGGAAAAGGAATTTAGGGATTGATATTTCGGATACTTAAAATTAACTAATCTATCATATAAAACCATAAAATCGGGCCTAACCCCACTAGCAACGGAGTAGCACCCATTTGAAGTTGGATAAACAGAAAAAAAATTTCCTATATACATACCATGGGAAAATATTTTTTTTGATTTTTTTGGACTAGGAAAAGGAATTTAGGGATTGATATTTCGGATACTTAAAATTAACTAATCTATCATATAAAACCATAAAATCGGGCCTAACCCCACTAGCAACGGAGTAGCACCCATTTGAAGTTGGATAAACAGAAAAAAAATTTCCTATATACATACCATGGGAAAATATTTTTTTTGATTTTTTTGGACTAGGAAAAGGAATTTAGGGATTGATATTTCGGATACTTAAAATTAACTAATCTATCATATAAAACCATAAAATCGGGCCTAACCCCACTAGCAACGGAGTAGCACCCATTTGAAGTTGGATAAACAGAAAAAAAATTTCCTATATACATACCATGGGAAAATATTTTTTTTGATTTTTTTGGACTAGGAAAAGGAATTTAGGGATTGATATTTCGGATACTTAAAATTAACTAATCTATCATATAAAACCATAAAATCGGGCCTAACCCCACTAGCAACGGAGTAGCACCCATTTGAAGTTGGATAAACAGAAAAAAAATTTCCTATATACATACCATGGGAAAATATTTTTTTTGATTTTTTTGGACTAGGAAAAGGAATTTAGGGATTGATATTTCGGATACTTAAAATTAACTAATCTATCATATAAAACCATAAAATCGGGCCTAACCCCACTAGCAACGGAGTAGCACCCATTTGAAGTTGGATAAACAGAAAAAAAATTTCCTATATACATACCATGGGAAAATATTTTTTTTGATTTTTTTGGACTAGGAAAAGGAATTTAGGGATTGATATTTCGGATACTTAAAATTAACTAATCTATCATATAAAACCATAAAATCGGGCCTAACCCCACTAGCAACGGAGTAGCACCCATTTGAAGTTGGATAAACAGAAAAAAAATTTCCTATATACATACCATGGGAAAATATTTTTTTTGATTTTTTTGGACTAGGAAAAGGAATTTAGGGATTGATATTTCGGATACTTAAAATTAACTAATCTATCATATAAAACCATAAAATCGGGCCTAACCCCACTAGCAACGGAGTAGCACCCATTTGAAGTTGGATAAACAGAAAAAAAATTTCCTATATACATACCATGGGAAAATATTTTTTTTGATTTTTTTGGACTAGGAAAAGGAATTTAGGGATTGATATTTCGGATACTTAAAATTAACTAATCTATCATATAAAACCATAAAATCGGGCCTAACCCCACTAGCAACGGAGTAGCACCCATTTGAAGTTGGATAAACAGAAAAAAAATTTCCTATATACATACCATGGGAAAATATTTTTTTTGATTTTTTTGGACTAGGAAAAGGAATTTAGGGATTGATATTTCGGATACTTAAAATTAACTAATCTATCATATAAAACCATAAAATCGGGCCTAACCCCACTAGCAACGGAGTAGCACCCATTTGAAGTTGGATAAACAGAAAAAAAATTTCCTATATACATACCATGGGAAAATATTTTTTTTGATTTTTTTGGACTAGGAAAAGGAATTTAGGGATTGATATTTCGGATACTTAAAATTAACTAATCTATCATATAAAACCATAAAATCGGGCCTAACCCCACTAGCAACGGAGTAGCACCCATTTGAAGTTGGATAAACAGAAAAAAAATTTCCTATATACATACCATGGGAAAATATTTTTTTTGATTTTTTTGGACTAGGAAAAGGAATTTAGGGATTGATATTTCGGATACTTAAAATTAACTAATCTATCATATAAAACCATAAAATCGGGCCTAACCCCACTAGCAACGGAGTAGCACCCATTTGAAGTTGGATAAACAGAAAAAAAATTTCCTATATACATACCATGGGAAAATATTTTTTTTGATTTTTTTGGACTAGGAAAAGGAATTTAGGGATTGATATTTCGGATACTTAAAATTAACTAATCTATCATATAAAACCATAAAATCGGGCCTAACCCCACTAGCAACGGAGTAGCACCCATTTGAAGTTGGATAAACAGAAAAAAAATTTCCTATATACATACCATGGGAAAATATTTTTTTTGATTTTTTTGGACTAGGAAAAGGAATTTAGGGATTGATATTTCGGATACTTAAAATTAACTAATCTATCATATAAAACCATAAAATCGGGCCTAACCCCACTAGCAACGGAGTAGCACCCATTTGAAGTTGGATAAACAGAAAAAAAATTTCCTATATACATACCATGGGAAAATATTTTTTTTGATTTTTTTGGACTAGGAAAAGGAATTTAGGGATTGATATTTCGGATACTTAAAATTAACTAATCTATCATATAAAACCATAAAATCGGGCCTAACCCCACTAGCAACGGAGTAGCACCCATTTGAAGTTGGATAAACAGAAAAAAAATTTCCTATATACATACCATGGGAAAATATTTTTTTTGATTTTTTTGGACTAGGAAAAGGAATTTAGGGATTGATATTTCGGATACTTAAAATTAACTAATCTATCATATAAAACCATAAAATCGGGCCTAACCCCACTAGCAACGGAGTAGCACCCATTTGAAGTTGGATAAACAGAAAAAAAATTTCCTATATACATACCATGGGAAAATATTTTTTTTGATTTTTTTGGACTAGGAAAAGGAATTTAGGGATTGATATTTCGGATACTTAAAATTAACTAATCTATCATATAAAACCATAAAATCGGGCCTAACCCCACTAGCAACGGAGTAGCACCCATTTGAAGTTGGATAAACAGAAAAAAAATTTCCTATATACATACCATGGGAAAATATTTTTTTTGATTTTTTTGGACTAGGAAAAGGAATTTAGGGATTGATATTTCGGATACTTAAAATTAACTAATCTATCATATAAAACCATAAAATCGGGCCTAACCCCACTAGCAACGGAGTAGCACCCATTTGAAGTTGGATAAACAGAAAAAAAATTTCCTATATACATACCATGGGAAAATATTTTTTTTGATTTTTTTGGACTAGGAAAAGGAATTTAGGGATTGATATTTCGGATACTTAAAATTAACTAATCTATCATATAAAACCATAAAATCGGGCCTAACCCCACTAGCAACGGAGTAGCACCCATTTGAAGTTGGATAAACAGAAAAAAAATTTCCTATATACATACCATGGGAAAATATTTTTTTTGATTTTTTTGGACTAGGAAAAGGAATTTAGGGATTGATATTTCGGATACTTAAAATTAACTAATCTATCATATAAAACCATAAAATCGGGCCTAACCCCACTAGCAACGGAGTAGCACCCATTTGAAGTTGGATAAACAGAAAAAAAATTTCCTATATACATACCATGGGAAAATATTTTTTTTGATTTTTTTGGACTAGGAAAAGGAATTTAGGGATTGATATTTCGGATACTTAAAATTAACTAATCTATCATATAAAACCATAAAATCGGGCCTAACCCCACTAGCAACGGAGTAGCACCCATTTGAAGTTGGATAAACAGAAAAAAAATTTCCTATATACATACCATGGGAAAATATTTTTTTTGATTTTTTTGGACTAGGAAAAGGAATTTAGGGATTGATATTTCGGATACTTAAAATTAACTAATCTATCATATAAAACCATAAAATCGGGCCTAACCCCACTAGCAACGGAGTAGCACCCATTTGAAGTTGGATAAACAGAAAAAAAATTTCCTATATACATACCATGGGAAAATATTTTTTTTGATTTTTTTGGACTAGGAAAAGGAATTTAGGGATTGATATTTCGGATACTTAAAATTAACTAATCTATCATATAAAACCATAAAATCGGGCCTAACCCCACTAGCAACGGAGTAGCACCCATTTGAAGTTGGATAAACAGAAAAAAAATTTCCTATATACATACCATGGGAAAATATTTTTTTTGATTTTTTTGGACTAGGAAAAGGAATTTAGGGATTGATATTTCGGATACTTAAAATTAACTAATCTATCATATAAAACCATAAAATCGGGCCTAACCCCACTAGCAACGGAGTAGCACCCATTTGAAGTTGGATAAACAGAAAAAAAATTTCCTATATACATACCATGGGAAAATATTTTTTTTGATTTTTTTGGACTAGGAAAAGGAATTTAGGGATTGATATTTCGGATACTTAAAATTAACTAATCTATCATATAAAACCATAAAATCGGGCCTAACCCCACTAGCAACGGAGTAGCACCCATTTGAAGTTGGATAAACAGAAAAAAAATTTCCTATATACATACCATGGGAAAATATTTGAAAATATTTTTTTGATTTTTTGGACTAGGAAAAGGAATTTAGGGATTGATATTTCGGATACTTAAAATTAACTAATCTATCATATAAAACCATAAAATCGGGCCTAACCCCACTAGCAACGGAGTAGCACCCATTTGAAGTTGGATAAACAGAAAAAAAATGTCCTATATACATACCATGGGAAAATATTTTTTTTGATTTTTTTGGACTAGGAAAAGGAATTTAGGGATTGATATTTCGGATACTTAAAATTAACTAATCTATCATATAAAACCATAAAATCGGGCCTAACCCCACTAGCAACGGAGTAGCACCCATTTGAAGTTGGATAAACAGAAAAAAAATTTCCTATATACATACCATGGGAAAATATTTTTTTTGATTTTTTTGGACTAGGAAAAGGAATTCAGGGATTGATATTTCGGATACTTAAATTAACTAATCTATCATATAAAACCATAAAATCGGGCCTAACCCCACTAGCAACGGAGTAGCACCCATTTGAAGTTGGATAAACAGAAAAAAAATTTCCTATATACATACCATGGTAGAATATTTTTTTTGATTTTTTTGGACTAGGAAAAGGAATTTAGGGATTGATATTTCGGATACTTAAAATTAACTAATCTATCATATAAAACCATAAAATCGGGCCTAACCCCACTAGCAACGGAGTAGCACCCATTTGAAGTTGGATAAACAGAAAAAAAATTTCCTATATACATACCATGGGAAAATATTTTTTTTGATTTTTTTGGACTAGGAAAAGGAATTTAGGGATTGATATTTCGGATACTTAAAATTAACTAATCTATCATATAAAACCATAAAATCGGGCCTAGCCCCACTAGCAACGGAGTAGCACCCATTTGAAGTTGGATAAACAGAAAAAAAATTTCCTATATACATACCATGGAAAATATTTTTTTTGATTTTTTTGGACTAGGAAAAGGAATTTAGGGATTGATATTTCGGATACTTAAAATTAACTAATCTATCATATAAAACCATAAAATCGGGCCTAACCCCACTAGCAACGGAGTAGCACCCATTTGAAGTTGGATAAACAGAAAAAAAATTTCCTATATACATACCATGGGAAAATATTTTTTTTGATTTTTTTGGACTAGGAAAAGGAATTTAGGGATTGATATTTCGGATACTTAAAATTAACTAATCTATCATATAAAACCATAAAATCGGGCCTAACCCCACTAGCAACGGAGTAGCACCCATTTGAAGTTGGATAAACAGAAAAAAAATTTCCTATATACATACCATGGGAAAATATTTTTTTTGATTTTTTTGGACTAGGAAAAGGAATTTAGGGATTGATATTTCGGATACTTAAAATTAACTAATCTATCATATAAAACCATAAAATCGGGCCTAACCCCACTAGCAACGGAGTAGCACCCATTTGAAGTTGGATAAACAGAAAAAAATTTCCTATATACATACCATGGGAAAATATTTTTTTTGATTTTTTTGGACTAGGAAAAGGAATTTAGGGATTGATATTTCGGATACTTAAAATTAACTAATCTATCATATAAAACCATAAAATCGGGCCTAACCCCACTAGCAACGGAGTAGCACCCATTTGAAGTTGGATAAACAGAAAAAAAATGTCCTATATACATACCATGGGAAAATATTTTTTTGATTTTTTTGGACTAGGAAAAGGAATTTAGGGATTGATATTTCGGATACTTAAAATTAACTAATCTATCATATAAAACCATAAAATCGGGCCTAACCCCACTAGCAACGGAGTAGCACCCATTTGAAGTTGGATAACAGAAAAAAAATTTCCTATATACATACCATGGGAAAATATTTTTTTTGATTTTTTTGGACTAGGAAAAGGAATTCAGGGATTGATATTTCGGATACTTAAAATTAACTAATCTATCATATAAAACCATAAAATCGGGCCTAACCCCCACTAGCAACGGAGTAGCACCCATTTGAAGTTGGATAAACAGAAAAAAATTTCCTATATACATACCATGGGAAAATATTTTTTTTGATTTTTTTGGACTAGGAAAAGGAATTTAGGGATTGATATTTCGGATACTTAAAATTAACTAATCTATCATATAAAACCATAAAATCGGGCCTAACCCCACTAGCAACGGAGTAGCACCCATTTGAAGTTGTATAAACAGAAAAAAAATTTCCTATATACATACCATGGGAAAATATATTTTTTGATTTTTTTGGACTAGGAAAAGGAATTTAGGGATTGATATTTCGGATACTTAAAATTAACTAATCTATCATATAAAACCATAAAATCGGGCCTAACCCCACTAGCAACGGAGTAGCACCCATTTGAAGTTGGATAAACAGAAAAAAAATTTCCTATATACATACCATGGGAAAATATTTTTTTTGATTTTTTTGGACTAGGAAAAGGAATTTAGGGATTGATATTTCGGATACTTAAAATTAACTAATCTATCATATAAAACCATAAAATCGGGCCTAACCCCACTAGCAACGGAGTAGCACCCATTTGAAGTTGGATAAACAGAAAAAAAATTTCCTATATACATACCATGGGAAAATATTTTTTTTGATTTTTTTGGACTAGGAAAAGGAATTTAGGGATTGATATTTCGGATACTTAAAATTAACTAATCTATCATATAAAACCATAAAATCGGGCCTAACCCCACTAGCAACGGAGTAGCACCCATTTGAAGTTGGATAAACAGAAAAAAAATGTCCTATATACATACCATGGGAAAATATTTTTTTTGATTTTTTTGGACTAGGAAAAGGAATTTAGGGATTGATATTTCGGATACTTAAAATTAACTAATCTATCATATAAAACCATAAAATCGGGCCTAACCCCACTAGCAACGGAGTAGCACCCATTTGAAGTTGGATAAACAGAAAAAAAATTTTCCTATATACATACCATGGGAAAATATTTTTTTTGATTTTTTTGGACTAGGAAAAGGAATTCAGGGATTGATATTTCGGATACTTAAAATTAACTAATCTATCATATAAAACCATAAAATCGGGCCTAACCCCACTAGCAACGGAGTAGCACCCATTTGAAGTTGGATAAACAGAAAAAAAATTTCCTATATACATACCATGGGAAATATTTTTTTTGATTTTTTTGGACTAGGAAAAGGAATTTAGGGATTGATATTTCGGATACTTAAAATTAACTAATCTATCATATAAAACCATAAAATCGGGCCTAACCCCACTAGCAACGGAGTAGCACCCATTTGAAGTTGGATAAACAGAAAAAAAATTTCCTATATACATACCATGGGAAAATATTTTTTTTGATTTTTTTGGACTAGGAAAAGGAATTTAGGGATTGATATTTCGGATACTTAAAATTAACTAATCTATCATATAAAACCATAAAATCGGGCCTAACCCCACTAGCAACGGAGTAGCACCCATTTGAAGTTGGATAAACAGAAAAAAAATTTCCTATATACATACCATGGGAAAATATTTTTTTTGATTTTTTGGACTAGGAAAAGGAATTTAGGGATTGATATTTCGGATACTTAAAATTAACTAATCTATCATATAAAACCATAAAATCGGGCCTAACCCCACTAGCAACGGAGTAGCACCCATTTGAAGTTGGATAAACAGAAAAAAAATTTCCTATATACATACCATGGGAAAATATTTTTTTTGATTTTTTTGGACTAGGAAAAGGAATTTAGGGATTGATATTTCGGATACTTAAAATTAACTAATCTATCATATAAAACCATAAAATCGGGCCTAACCCCACTAGCAACGGAGTAGCACCCATTTGAAGTTGGATAAACAGAAAAAAAATGTCCTATATACATACCATGGGAAAATATTTTTTTTGATTTTTTTGGACTAGGAAAAGGAATTTAGGGATTGATATTTCGGATACTTAAAATTAACTAATCTATCATATAAAACCATAAAATCGGGCCTAACCCCACTAGCAACGGAGTAGCACCCATTTGAAGTTGGATAAACAGAAAAAAATTTCCTATATACATACCATGGGAAAATATTTTTTTTGATTTTTTTGGACTAGGAAAAGGAATTAGGGATTGATATTTCGGATACTTAAAATTAACTAATCTATCATATAAAACCATAAAATCGGGCCTAACCCCACTAGCAACGGAGTAGCACCCATTTGAAGTTGGATAAACAGAAAAAAATTTCCTATATACATACCATGGGAAGAATATTTTTTTTGATTTTTTTGGACTAGGAAAAGGAATTTAGGGATTGATATTTCGGATACTTAAAATTAACTAATCTATCATATAAAACCATAAAATCGGGCCTAACCCCACTAGCAACGGAGTAGCACCCATTTGAAGTTGGATAAACAGAAAAAAATTTCCTATATACATACCATGGGAAAATATTTTTTTTGATTTTTTTGGACTAGGAAAAGGAATTTAGGGATTGATATTTCGGATACTTAAAATTAACTAATCTATCATATAAAACCATAAAATCGGGCCTAACCCCACTAGCAACGGAGTAGCACCCATTTGAAGTTGGATAAACAGAAAAAAATTTCCTATATACATACCATGGGAAAATATTTTTTTTGATTTTTTTGGACTAGGAAAAGGAATTTAGGGATTGATATTTCGGATACTTAAAATTAACTAATCTATCATATAAAACCATAAAATCGGGCCTAACCCCACTAGCAACGGAGTAGCACCCATTTGAAGTTGGATAAACAGAAAAAAATTTCCTATATACATACCATGGGAAAATATTTTTTTTGATTTTTTTGGACTAGGAAAAGGAATTTAGGGATTGATATTTCGGATACTTAAAATTAACTAATCTATCATATAAAACCATAAAATCGGGCCTAACCCCACTAGCAACGGAGTAGCACCCATTTGAAGTTGGATAAACAGAAAAAAAATTTCCTATATACATACCATGGGAAAATATTTTTTTTGATTTTTTTGGACTAGGAAAAGGAATTTAGGGATTGATATTTCGGATACTTAAAATTAACTAATCTATCATATAAAACCATAAAATCGGGCCTAACCCCACTAGCAACGGAGTAGCACCCATTTGAAGTTGGATAAACAGAAAAAAAATTTCCTATATACATACCATGGGAAAATATTTTTTTTGATTTTTTTGGACTAGGAAAAGGAATTTAGGGATTGATATTTCGGATACTTAAAATTAACTAATCTATCATATAAAACCATAAAATCGGGCCTAACCCCACTAGCAACGGAGTAGCACCCATTTGAAGTTGGATAAACAGAAAAAAAATTTCCTATATACATACCATGGGAAAATATTTTTTTTGATTTTTTTGGACTAGGAAAAGGAATTTAGGGATTGATATTTCGGATACTTAAAATTAACTAATCTATCATATAAAACCATAAAATCGGGCCTAACCCCACTAGCAACGGAGTAGCACCCATTTGAAGTTGGATAAACAGAAAAAAAATTTCCTATATACATACCATGGGAAAATATTTTTTTGATTTTTTTGGACTAGGAAAAGGAATTTAGGGATTGATATTTCGGATACTTAAAATTAACTAATCTATCATATAAAACCATAAAATCGGGCCTAACCCCACTAGCAACGGAGTAGCACCCATTTGAAGTTGTATAAACAGAAAAAAAATTTCCTATATACATACCATGGGAAAATATTTTTTTTGATTTTTTTGGACTAGGAAAAGGAATTTAGGGATTGATATTTCGGATACT
>CAUVYK010000315.1:0-13617 GCA_963556175.1 Tipula confusa
AAGCTGTTCGGTGTTTCTTACTTTGTCTTTGTAATAAAAGAAAGTTCTCTATTTCATTCTTGCAATGAATTTCTATGTGATCTATCTCTCGGAATTCTTGTGTCTTTAAAGTGATTGTTCGATCGAAACAATTTGTACATTTGTCTTTCTTTGAATGTGTTGTACAAAATATTTCTTCTCTTTTCTGTTCCTTTTTCGTGTTTTTTCTTAAAAAAGCTTCTTTGCTCAAATATTTTATTCCTTTTTCTTTGTGGTAATTCGGGTCGAAGACGTCTAAAGGGGCACAGTTGATACACATTTGGTTACTTTGATGGGAGCAAAGGAGTGTATCAACCTTTCTAGGTATTTTGCCATCCTTGGTTTTTGTTCTTGTCTCCTTTTCTTCTGTTTTTTCTTCAATTTCCTTGATTTCTTTAATTTCCTCTTCGATTTCTTCAATTTTTAAGAAAATTCTTTGGCCTTCAATTAAGGAAAGTTCTTTAATTTTACTTTCTTGATTTATTGACTCGCCATTCCTTTCTAGGCTTGCTTCGAATGATTTACATTTGTAGTGCTTTAACACAACTTCTTCTATTGTCTCTTCTAATCCAACTTCAACTCTTTTAATTTCTTCGGGTGTGTTTAACCTGATGATCATTTTTTTGTGCTTGAGGCTTTATTTATTATAAAGTGTTCTAATCCCTGTTTGGTTTTTTATCTCATTTATTATAACACTTTTATTCTATAATACTGTATAGCACTTTTATTGTAACTCATTTATTATAACTAATGGATTTGTGTAATTATAGCGGGCCCTTTTGAATGTCTTTTATTTTTTTAACCCTGGTTTTTTAAGTTTCAAAAAGGAAATCTGAAGGAAGCAAACGTACTAATTAGTAGTTAATTGAATAAACTGTTGAAAACAAAAACTTACAGATATTGTTTAAAACATTTAAATCTAAGACATGACAGTTCAAATATATTTAGATGTGTTTCAAAGCAATGCAGAAAAACAGAAAATTTTGTTCATAAATCTTTATTTATTTAAACTGATTTTAAACCAAATGAACTTTTGTTAATATTATTGGTACATTGGTTTGACACATCACAAATTTCACTTTTGATCGGATCCTGCATGAATACAATAAGAAATATTAGAAAGGAAATAAACATAATATTATTAAATTGGAAAAATAGTCAAACTGCAAAGTTTGGAAGGCCAAATTAAGTGTCGAGATCGATGTAGGCCAATTTGGAAAAAGGAAATCAACCAAGGTTATCATGTTGAAGGAGTTTGAGTTCTTGGAGCAGTTGAAAGAACTACTCAAAGAAGAATTGTGTTGGAGGTTGTTGAAAGAAGAAATTAAATAGTTATTGGTGATTTTATTAGGCGCAATGTACACACCAAAGTATATTGAATTCAGATGGTCGGTAAGGTTATAACAATGCATCATTATTAATTAGTAGATATTTAGTTGTAAACCATTCTGTATCTTTTATTAATAACAAAAATGGTGCTCATACCAATACCATCGAAGGTAATTGGTCAACATTAAAAGTTTTTGTTCCTAAGAGATGTAGAACTAAAATATTAATAATTCCTTATATCAATTTGGTTGCTTTTATGAGAGAATATAATAATTTATCGTTCAAAATATTTATTAAATTAATAATTTCTTATTCTTTTTTTGAATATAGAAAACAAGGGTTAAAAAAATAAAAGACCTTCAAAAGGGCCCGCTATAATTACCTTTAACCTAACTCATTTATTTAACACTTTTATTCTCCAACACCTACTCATTTTTAATCACTTAAAATTCACAAAGAAATTATCATATTTTCCAACACTATTACTCGGTGTAATAATTATTGGTTGATAAATAAATTCATTATCGAAATTCTCAAACTTGTCCCCCGGTTTAAATTCACTTTCATATTTAAATTTCACAACTTCATCAAAATTAATATCTTTAAAATATTCATGTTCCTTTATTGCGTGACTATCTTTTTCACCAGCTCCTAATCTTTTTTCGGGGTTCTTGGTCATTAACTTTTTGATTAGGTCTTGAGCATCTAAGGGTGTTTTAATAAACTCTATTTCGGATATCAGGATTGATTCTGTTAATTCCTTGGTTGTTTCGCCATAAAATGGGGGGTCCCCTTCATATAATTCGTATAACACAACACCTAAAGACCACCAATCACAATCCTTTGTATAACCTTTTTGGAGAATTACTTCGGGGGCTATGGTGTCTAAAGTACCACAGTACGTGTAAGTGATCGTGTCAAACATGACTTTCTCTTTACTTAACCCATAATCTACTATTTTTACATGTCCATCTTTCGTTAACATGATGTTATCTAATTTCAAATCCCTGTAAACTATGTTTTTCTGATGTAAAAATTCTATTCCTAAAATTATTTGTGATATCCAAAGCCTGTTTTGATAATCTGAGAATGTCTGATTGCTTATATGATGAAATAAATCTCCTCCGGAGATATATTCAGTACAGAAATATACGTTCGATTTATCTTGGAAACAATGATGCATTCTCATTAAAAATGGATTATCGTGTTGACTTATAGTAAATAGGATATGTCTCTCTAATTCCAAGTATATCATGTTGTTGGCATTTACAACACTCTCCTTCTTTAATATTTTTATGGCGTAGATGATATTTTTAAATGAAGCTAACATTACTTTACCGAAAGAGCCACGACCTAAAACTCTTATAAGAGAGAATTCGTCTATTTTTATTGTTTGTTTTATTTCTTTGTGTTCTGTTATCGCGGTTAGGAAAAGATTATTCCTTTCTTCTAACGTTAATTTGCAATCGTTAAATAAACACGGCCTACATTTCTCATGATAAATGTTGTCACAGTCTTTACATACACAAACCTTGGCACCTAATTGTATTCTATCGCCACAGTGGTTACAATACCTTAAACCAATCTTGGTTAGGATTTCAAAATTATGAGGCCTGTCAATTTTATTTACCGCATCCTTCTTTTTCTTAAGTCTACAATAAAATCCGATAATATTACTGCATCTTTTATGACACGTAAAGTTACAATTCTGGCATCTAAAGCATCCACCTATACATATCTTATTACAAATACCACAGAATGTTGGTGTTAAGGAATATCTTGCAAGTAATTCATGATCATATTTTCTTTCAGCTACAATTTCTGCTTTTCCACGAGCAAGTTTCTTTGTTTTTGTGAAGAAAAAATTACATTTCATAAGTAACTGGTCCTGAAAATTCAAATACACATCACTCTTCATGGATGTTAATTTCTCTGCCGTAAAGAAAAGGAACCCGACTATCGTTTCCCCTGATTTTACAACAATCTCTATCTCTCTGTTATTAACTAAATCAAACGAAATTGATTGTTTTGATGGTTTGATAGTTTTTACTATAACACTGTCGGCTATAAAAGAGATCGAATCTATTGTTGTTGATGGATCACATTCAATTTTCTCTAAATCGATTTTTACGTTTCCTGTTGTCCTATCCGCATCTTTGGAGCTTTGTGGATCATGTTTAGCTGAATCCAATTCTTTGTTTAAGAAGTAAATCTTTAATTTCGTGTAATTAATTTTATCCTTCATATCTATTCCTGCTTCAGCTATTTTAATATATCCGTTCAATATATTTTTCTCTCTACCAAGCTTACCTTCTAGTTTTTCTAATGATACGGAGTCTATGTGTATCTCTTTGTTGATCCTTTTCTCAAGTAATTTTATCTTGAATTTTATACTTTCTGCTGGTGTGCCAGTTAATGTCTTCAATACTTTTTTATAATTATTTAATTTCTCTTCGTCAGAAATGTTCATCTAATATGAAGAGGTTGTTCTTTTTTATGGTTAATATGAAACGACTCTGAAACAATTTAGATCAATTAAACATTGATAGTTTGTTGATACTCGCCATAGTAAAACAATTTTAAATGTTTATCAACACAGGTTACCGTGTTTTTATTTATGTAACACTACATTTTGGGATAGAATATTTTTTTAGTAAACCTAAAAAATTAAGAAGAACACTTTTGTTCTGTAAATGAGAACAACGTTCCAAGATATCACAACAATGCACACATTTTTATCTCTGAGAATAACTCCAAAAGCTTATCACGTGAGAGTTACCTTTTATTATAACTTTGACAACAGGTTTACTTATCAATTTATTACACAATAAATCATGTTTTACTATCCAAAGACTCTTAGCCATGCCCCTTGTTATAAACAAGAATATTTAAATATTTAATACCACAGTCCCTTTATTTATTTTTTCCTCTGTTAATCTTACAACCAAAACTTTCATGAGATTTTATTATTCAATCTCTTTAACGCATATCTTAAATAAATTCTCCACGTTAATCTACTAATTATTTGTTGTTAGAAATATTCAAACAAAAAAACTTCAAGCCTGGTTTTACAAAACGTATTCAAAAAGTCTTTACATAATGAAATAAAACACGAAACTTTCTAGACGATCAGTTCTTATTTAAATTGTAATGTTTTAAAAAATACTTAAAATGGAATAAGCTAAAACAGTGATTGTTGTGGATCAAAACGTCTAGTTTCTAAACCTTTTTATATATGTTAATTCCCGTCATTTTCATAATTTTTTTTTCGCAGTCAGCTTTTTTAAGGTGGTAGGCTAAATTTAAAAAGTGGGAATTAAGGGAATAATTAATAGTGGTAAAATACAAATTATGAATCAACCACTGAGTCTAAAACAATACAACGAGAAAACTTTGATATTGATGATGTAAAAGAAAAATGGTTATTTACAATAACTCGAAACAAGTATTTTATGAAAGTCAATTTATTTTGTAAGATTCACTACCTCTAAACGAAAGTCAATCGAATTATATTCGCTAAGAATCTTTAAAAAGAGATGGTACAAAGTTAATCTTACAAAACAAATTCCTTAATGTGAGAACAATTACAAAAATAATTGTAGAGGCGGTCCAGGAATCTTTTAAAAGATCTTAAATGAATTAATATCTCAACATGAATATCTAATTTTTTATTTAAAATCTATGTTAACAAATGTTGACTGCACAAAGGACACCTTGAACTTTTATTTTCAAGCCAAGGATCCACACAATGGGTATGAAAATAATGACTACAACTCAGAACTCTACAAACATCATTTTCTTCGAAATTATCTAAACAGATTGCACAATTATTATAAATTATTTTATTCAACTTCTTAAATTTCATTTTTAAACATTTCTCAAGGGAGCCCGGCATTAAAACCGGGTCCTTTTCTGAAAGTAAAGTAACAAAAATAAAAGCGATCGATAGAATACAAACTATCAACGAAGTTAAAAAGAAATAAAAGACAATTTCTACAACAATTGTTATCTGTCTAGTTATAAACAAATTAATTGCTATTATTTCATCTAAGAGCTCCAAGAAAACATAAGATGAATTCTCATTTAAAATGAACTGTGATACTTTTAATTCTTCACCTAAAAGATTTGTTACAATGTCTGATTTATAAAAATTACTTTCATTTTTTGAAAGAAATATTATATCGGCTCCTAAATCATTAATCTCTTTTATTTCGTCCATATAATTTTCTGGTGGGTTATATACAATCAAATTTGGTTTAAATCCTTCTTTGCTAATGAAAGTGTCAGAGAGAATACTTTTAATTGTTGTAATATAAATTGGACTAGTGTACATTTTAACATCCTTCTTTAATTCTATGATGTCTACGGAAAGTTTCGTTTTATGTTTGTATAAATATCTAATTCGCCTACTCTTCTTGTAAAAAGTACCCAGGCTAAATATGCTAGATAACCTTTTAACATTTGTTTATTTTTGATACAAAATAAATAATATCTCTTTTTTGTTATCTAAATAGCTATATATTCCTTTTATTTTAAACAATCATCATATTCCTTAATTAAACACTTTACAATCGTAACCTTAATTAAATATTATTTAGTATTTATTTATTTATTTATTTTATTTATTTATTATTAATATTAACATGTTTTGAAACACCTATGAAATCAGGGAGAAATATAATTTTTACAATTGTGATAGCAAAAGGGCTTTGGTATTTATTTTGAATTATAGTCGCTTGTTGTTGTTTGGCAACTTTAACAGTCGTGGTGACTGAAAATTCCCATAGAACACATAAACAATCACAAACTTTGAGTAACTAAATTTGTTATGCTTGTTTAAATGAAAAGTGAGAAGAAATAGCACCAGGCAATAAAGTTTATGTTATTTTAGACCAAATGTTAAAGAAGACCTGAACTTATTACTCAACCCCTCTCACAGAGGTTCGAATCATGAAAAACATTATTGCTTTTTTACATAAAATCCATTGCTCTGGTTCATTCGTTTTTTGAAATACAAAGCTTTTTTATCGATAAAAATAATTCGTTGTGATATTTAAGTTTAAGAAAGTGCTTACTCTTTTAAGAAATTGTATATGTTACGACCTTAAGTGCTCTAAAGTCCTTAAATCATTTAGTTGCAAAAAAAAATCTATATGAGTGCTTTCATTATAGAGGGAGTGTGGTCCGGATTGAAACGAGCTATTCTTTCTCAAATAAGAGCTAGATATAAAATAACAAAATATTCTTCGACGTTGTGTGAAGAAGAAAATATTAGGAAAAGATTCCAGAATTTTTATAAAAAACTCGTTATCGATGGTTAATATTCGGTTAATCTAATGACAATGTTAACTCTCGAGAATTTTTTAGAACCCTTGGTTCCATTCTTTTTGAATATAAAAATAAAAAAAACGATCCTTAATGAAATTATTGGATCTGTTAAAAAAAGTAGAAACGAAAGACAAAGCAATGGAATATCTTCTAGATAATGAAGTGATGCCTTCTACCAAACTTTGTACTAAATGTAGACGCAATGATATTATTAATTAGAAAAATTCTTAGGTGCTCGAAGAAGGATTGTAGGCGTGAATCAAGTATGAGGAATAAAACTTTTTTCTCTACTTGCTGCATCGAAATACACAGTTTACTCCAGTAAATGTATTTATATGTATACAAAACACCAGTTTCATCCATCAAAGCAATGACTGTGATACAATCTGAACCCGTAACAACTTGGTTAAAGTACACCCGACGGTAAGGTCCTAGTTCAGCTCTTTTTTTTTCAAAAAACTCTTTTTTTTTTTTATCAAAATTTTAATATATTTGTTAACATTTTCTAAATAAAAAAAACAATTCAACACTACTATTTTATTAAACTAAATTCTTCAAGGTCACGATAAAAGCATTAAATTCATCTTTTTCCTCATATTTAATTTTTTTTCTCCACATGAAGTCGAAAAAATAACTTTCAAACTTTTTTTCACTCGTTCCAAATTGTATACGCAATTTTCGTTTGATGTGACACCAAATATTTTCGATATTTTGAGTATGAATGCTTGGATCTTCAGGACACACAAAGTTTAAAGAATGATTGACCGATCCGTATAAATAATTTGGGTTGATAGCAAGACTCCGATAAGCAGCCCATTGATCTGAAATAATTCTGCTTCCTGGCCTAATTCGTTGAAATATTATTTGAAGCAAAGTGTCAGCATTTCTATGCTCCACTGGAACAAAAAAACATTTACCAGTATTTCGTTAAAACGCACCAAAAACCCAAACTGGCTCACCAATACGCCCACGATTAAATTTTTCTTTTGAAAAATAATGATTCATCAATTTCCACATCAATAGCAATTCCATCCTCATCAACACCGCCAATCATTTCATTTTCTTCCCCAATAACCAATTCACAAACTTCTCTAAGCTTATTACACCACTTTAAACAAGTATTTTTGTTTATTCCAACCTCGTCGCAAATTTGTTTTTGCATGTGTTGTTTAGCCCACATGTATATCAAAAGCATAATTTTGTCCAATGTCATATGACAACCTTCAAATATCGACCCTACAGTAACGCTTTGGGTAAATCGACATTTCTGCTTACATTGCCACTGAAAACCATTTCTATCAGATGATTTTTTAAACAGACACATATTTGCGTTGCAATCTACGCACAATTTTTCATTGTCAATTAAGCCTAAAGATGCAACAAATCTGAGTGATTCAAGTTTTGTGCTGTGAAATTTCAAAGAAAGGGTGCGAAAATTGTACTTCATTGATAAAATTTCAGCGTCTGTGTAGAGTACCCGTGATATTTTTGTTGTTGAAATTGTCATGGTTGTTTTATTAAAATTTTAATAAAAAAAAAAAAAAAAGAGCTGAACTAGGACCTTACCCACCCGACAACTATTAGCGGACATTGTGGAATTCGAAGATGTAATAATCGGTGGTCTAGGAATTACTGTGGAAGTGGATGAAACAAAAATGGGAAAAAGGAAATACAACAAAGGGCATCATGTTCAAGGTGTGTGGATCTTGGTTGGAGTTGAAAGAACAGTGGAAGGAAGAATGTTTGCAATTAAGATTCCTGTTAAGGGTAAAGCTTATTTTGCGCAAAATTTTTTTAATGGAATTTGTTAAAATCTAGCTTAAAACACTTTGTTTAATAAAATTTTTTTAATTTTAAAATCGTCAAATTATCAATTTTGTCATATTTTTCTGCAATCCTTTTTTGTATTACTTGTTTTTCCGTATTTGCATTTCAACATCAGGCGTAAATGTTCTGTGTATATGCACCATCAAATCCTTTTCAACTAAAGCATTTGTGCTTATTATATAATTCAATAATTTACCAATATTTGCATGGTTCTCGTTTATTCCAGCATTGAATCCCCGATGCTATCCCCCAGACATGTTCGTAGTTAAAGGTCCTATTTTCAAACATCGATTATATACACTTGTTGAAGATTTCGGGGATAGTGGTTGAAGTGTTGTTGATCCGATATGTATACACTCGACATAATTAAAAAATTCATTGATTTTTGGTAAAGCTTATTTTGCGCAAAATAAGCCCAGCCGTTCAAGGTGTGTGGATCTTGGTTGGAGTTGAAAGAACAGTGGAAGGAAGAATGTTTGCGATTAAGATTCCTGTTAAGGATATTGCTCATATTAAGGCTGGTTTAGAGACATATGTTCGTCCGGTATTTCTTGTATATACTGATGGGTGGAAACCATATATTAAAGCATGTGAAGAATTAGGTTTGGAACATGCTACGGTAAATCATTCAGTTTGGTTTAAAGATGAAATAACTGGTGTGCATACTAACACTGTAGAAAGTATAAATAATGGGTTGAAGACCCTAATTGGTGCTCGAAATAGAAATAAGCGAGGCATAAACAATCACTTGTGGTATTTTATTTGGAGAAAGCAGAATAAAAACAGAATTTGGCAGGCGGTTTTGGATGCGTTAAAAGAAATGGTTTATGAATAAAATTATGCATTCAATATAAACCTATTTTTAAATATAAAATAGGTATGTGTCTACTTTTGAGGGGGTTGGATCGAACACAGTTTCTTAAAATTTAAAAAATATTTAAATTATAATTTAATCAAAACGATATTTAATGCAAATCAATCTTATTATTAAATTATATTTATCGCTTGCGTTTTTAATTTTTAAAGAATACAGGATTTCAATATAGCAACCTGTTTTTCAATTTCTTCAATATTGTTCGAACCAGGTACAAATTTTTTCAAACTATGCCATAAACGTTCAATTGTGTTCGTATGAATATTAGGATCAGTTTGATCAACAAAATTCTTTGTATGATTTACTGTTCTATGAATATAGCCAAGCGATGCTAAATTGAGATAACCTCTCCAACAGTCAGTAATAATACAAGTACCAGGATAAATTTTTGCACGGATAAATGTTTCACAATCTATTCTTCTTCTTCGTCTTGTTATTTTAAGTTTTATATTTTTAGTATTTCTACCTACCGCACCTAGAACCCAAATTCTTTGTCCGAAAAGCACTCGCCAACATTGGATTTTCTTTTATATAAAAGAGATTCATCTACCTCTACAAATTCATCATTTTCTCCTAATTGGGCTCTTAATAATGAGGGGCCTAATTCTATAACAATATCATCAAATTTTTTTTCCAATAGCATATTGTTTGTTTTGAAATATTTGTTTCTAATAATATTTCAGAAATTGTTTTCTCCTCACTATAAGCATATAGAATGTCAAAGAACGTCTTTAAATTTATATGACATCCTTCAAAAATTGTGTTGTTGAAAAACGAAATACTTTTTCTACATACAATTTTGCCACATTTAAATCTACCATTAAACCCGTGGCGAGTTATACCCTTCTCTAAATTCATTGTGCCTGTACAATTCGCATTAATACATGGTTTTCTTCTGTTTGGGTTTAACAACCCAAGCGAAAGGGCATAATTAAAGGCATCTTCATCTGTTTGTGTATTTTCAACTAAAATTCTTTTATTCATATGGTTTTTATGGAATATTTTTTAAATTTTAAGAAACTGTGTTCGATCCCACCCCCTCAAAAGTAGACACATACTATAAAATATATTATTAAAATTAAAAAATATATTTAGTATTTTTTGTTTAGGTTAGTAACAAAATTTGGATATAAAAATCAAAGATATACAGAAAATGAATACCGAACCAAAAACGAATACTGTTTTAGCACTCAACACACTCTATAACCTACTAAAATCTCATTCAATTTTAATTTCATCAATCTGAAATGTCATATAGAAGGGGGGCTTTAACCGAAAAAAATCCATATATCTTGCCATTTATATTTCAATTAGAACTTTTTTGTTATAGGTTCATAATGTAGTTAAATGTTTGGGGTTTGACTTATTATATGTATTGGATATAG
Source organism: Tipula confusa (assembly GCA_963556175.1). Lineage (NCBI taxonomy): Eukaryota > Metazoa > Arthropoda > Insecta > Diptera > Tipulidae > Tipula > Tipula confusa. The sequence continues at coordinate 10,762 of CAUVYK010000315.1, forward strand.
TCCAAGATTATATATGTAAACATAATTTGTAATGCTTGTTTTCAGGTGTTAACTAATCTTTATGTTTGAGTAGGCGAAACAAACTCTGTAAGTAATTAAGATTTATTAACATTCAATAAATATATACCCGTAAATAGTTGTAGAATAAAATGTAAAATCTGTAAAAGGTTTGCAAAGATAGTATCAATAGGAATTTTGTGGCTCTTGTTGATATACGCGTTGTAATAATCGTTTAAATATTTTAGCCTTTAAAATAAATTATACTCTTTTATTTTATTGATCTATAAATGAATTATATTTCTACCAAAAATATTACGAAGCTTTGGATTTATTTTAGAATTCTGATTGTCGACATTTTTCTGCTTTTATAGAAATAGCAACTTTCTAATTTGGAAAGACTTACTTTTAAGATCTGAAAATAAATCTTTTAATTAATTTGTCTTGTTTTTTTATTACCTATTATAAGTCAAAAAACTCAACAAATCGGACGGTTTCTCTACATATTTTATATAAATCTTTAAAGTCTCTTAAAAAAGATCAGAAATAAACAACACAGCTCAGTAATATTGCATGGCCGACATTCTATTTTTATTCACATGGAAATGTCTCTTCGGTTATAACTGTAGATTACGAGCATTAAATATTTAACGGGATTGTATCAACTTGGTATTAACAGGTGATTTTCTGGACATTTTATCTAAAGCAACGTCTTTTTGTTAGGTATTGCAACAAGAAGGGAAGAAATATCGAATTATTCATGAACTTACTCATAGGATATATTAAAAGGAGAGTATATATCATATTTCCAATCGTATATGGAAAAAAGTTTGCAATTCTCGCGTTTTAGTTTTATTTTAACCACCCGTTAGGCATCACATTTGTATTTCATTGCAACCACCTTTTGCTTTGAATGTTCACAGCCGATGATTTGGTTACAAATTCGAAGACCATTTATCATTTGACATGTTATCAGCAAACATACTCGATCCTATAAATAAAGTTTAGAAAAACAAGATAATTCAAAGCATAAAAATATAAAGACCTTTAATCCCATTAAAACCCTTTCATTAATTCATATTTTTAAAATGCTCATATTGAATTGCTTTGTTATAAAGTCTATTCGAAGTTGGTTTCTGTTAAATCCGATAAGAAAATTCCAGCAAATTTCAATTACGTCCACGTATAACAAATAATAATTGTTCTTTTTAGAATAAAAGGTTTTATCAAAGAAAATAGAATAATTTTAAGAATGTAAAGGTAAAGTGTTTTTTATTAAAATAAGCTATGACAAACTAAACGTAAATAAATATTTCGTTGCTTCATTTAAATCAGAATTGCCTTTTTTATTTTAAGAATTCTACTAAAACCATCTTTGTTTTATTTCTTAATTGGCAAATTGATTAATAAATAATTCTTCTAACCATGTTAATACTATTTTTCTTATTTGGATATGGTTTTAAGGTTTACTGTAGGTTTGTTATACTTGATATGTATGAAGAAACCTTTAAATATCTTGAAAAGAAAGAGATAACTGAGGAAGAATTAAAAATACAAACCCCAAACTACAGGGTTTTATTATTAACCAAAAACATAATCACACGAAATATGAGCCTTGAGAACCAGGAAAATGATATTAGATCTATTATAATGTATATAGGATGTAACACTAGATTTGAAATCTTAAAAGAGATGTTGTGTTTGGATAACAATCAGAATTATAAACCAGAGGTGGAAAATCTAACCAAATTATTTATATCAAAAGCTAAAATAGAAGAGTTGTTAGAAGTGTTTTTGAAATATTGTCTTCTTACAGACGATGTTCTTGAAAAACGCAAGGAGAAAATAGCCATTTTCTTTGATTTTATTAATAAAATCACCGAGTTAAGCGAAGAAAAACAATCTTGGGATAATAAAAAAGCCCTAGAAAGTTACAGAAAATCATCGATCACGATAGATCTAAATAAAAAGTTAAGAGAATTCAACGATGGTATTCCATGTGAAATAAACAGTTATTTTGATACAATAGAAAGTTGGTATTTTTTCTTATTTGAATGTATAATCGCTAAACGTTTTGTTTCTTTAAGGGATTATTTACAGCCATCCGATTTCTATGGCAAATACTTTTTAATCGAAGAAATGATCGTTCAAATAGAAGAAGCATTTAAAACAAAAAAGAGTATTAAACCCGAAAAATTCATGAAAAAACTTCAAGCTATTAGGAAATATATTTTAAATAATAATATACAATACAGAAATATTCTTTTACTTAAAATCGATATTGCACAATTCGTACTTGAAAAATATAAACATGTAACAAAGCCTTATACGACATACGGAATTTAATATCTACAGGTTTTATAATTCAATTGACAATTAATCTACAAAGAATTTGTCTTAACCTGGAATATACTTTTTTAAATAAAAATATAAGATTAAGGCTGTGTAGAATTGCACATTTCAAATTACTCATAAACAATAAAACACGAACCTCGTTTTTACTTCTTAAAAACTCTTCGCTGTTTTTTTAGGTTCATAATCTAATTCACGTTTTATATTTTACTATAAAAATAATAATAAGGTTATGACTTTATCTTTTATAATAGTTGTCATTTTTTACGAATAAAGGGTCCACAATTCAGAAACTCCATCAAACACATAGATTTTAAATGATTAATATTTTATAAAAAGAATATCAATCGATGACATTTAACATATTTTTTGCAGTTTTAGATTTTTTAATTAAGGATTGGGCTGTATTTAACTATTTGTGTTATAGTTAAAAATGATATATTGAAATATATTTATTGTTAAAACTTTCGGATAGAATCTATTTTATAGTTTTTTTTGAATTTCAAC
>CAUVYK010000316.1:0-74411 GCA_963556175.1 Tipula confusa
AAAGCCTCTCTTCAAGATTTTTAGTGATTGGGAGCGAATTTTTAAAGCGATTGGGAAGGTTTATGTTTAGGAAATATTTTCAAAATGATCGTTATTGTTTGACATTTTCGTTAAACTTGTAAGAGTCTCTAGAAATTGTCGGTCAAATTGGATACTATAACTGTTTAGTTATGTTTTTATGATGTGGTAGTAAAAATTTAAAATAATTGAGACATTTAATTTTTAATGTTAAATTTATAAAACGATTATAACAAAATTTTCGTTAAGTTTTTGGAGTTTTACATTTTCGTTAAGTTTTTGGTATATTTATGCCAGAAGGTTTCAACATTGTCGTGAAATTTTGAGTTTTGAGTTGAAAATCTTAAAAAATATGTTATTATTTTTTATTTTGGTTAAAAAGGTTTGACATTTGATAGTTTCGTTAAGTTTGCATGAGTTGCTAAAAATTGTTGATCAAAACAGATATACATAATTGTGTATTTATGTTTTTATGATGCGCTAGGAAAATATTGGAAGAATTACCATAATATTCGTTAAATTTTCAGATTTACATTAAATTTTGTCCGTTTTCATGATTTTTGGTTTTAATATTTAAAAAATATGTAATTTTTAGTTTTGATTTTTATAAAAAAATTTGTAATTTCATGTGATTTTAGATAAAACAGGGCCAATGCTAACCTGTTTGCATCAGTTTCTTGAAATCATCCGTATTAGTATGTAAATTATATAAATCAACGTTGTAAATGTTGTAAATGTAAATCAACGGTTTAAATTTTTTACAGTTTTGCTGAATTGCGACACTTCACAGAGATTTTTCACATTACCGTCAAATTTTGAGGTTTTCGTTAAGTTTTGAAATTTCACGTTAGGTGTAGTAAAATTGGTTTAGATTAATTGGTAAAATATCGGTAAGTTTTGCACGAGTCAGATGAGGAAAGTTGGTTTAAATTTCATAAAAAATATTTTGTTTCGTTAAATTTGGTTAGTTGTAGTTGAAGGGAAAATTAGTTAATTTTCTATTATTTTTCTGTGAAATTGTGATCAAAATATAATTTAACTGTAGTTTATAGAATGGTTACTTAAAATATTTTTAAACTTTTTAATATTTGTGCATCAACAAATATTTAACAGTAGCATTAAATATAAAATAACACACCAGATGCCCGTTCAACCGTTCATCATAACAGTTTTTTGTTTTAAAGATAAATTATGTCGAGACGAGATTAATGTTAGATTTTATGAGAAAAAAAATTGCAATTCGTCTTTATTACACTAAACTTCATTAAAAAGCTACATTTTTTTTTCCGACAACTTTTATCGCTTTTCCAAAAATAAAGCAAAACAAAATTGGAAAAATTAAAATAAAACGTGAAAATTTCGTTTTTCATTTTTTATTTATTTGAGACAACAATGACTTTTAAAATCTATTATTGGATCTTTACATAAGTATATTCGCTATGTGTGCGCTACATAACAGTTTTTCTATATTTTCTCATTTTTCATTGTCCTTTGTCTTGAGGTAAATTCATTGTTCTTCGGCAGCATAGTACCAGCAGCAGCAGCAGCAGCAGCAATAATAATAAATCCAACAACAACAACAAAAATGGGATAAGAGTAAAAACATAAGAGTTCTGCTGGCATCTCACAATTACTATTTTCGACTCGTCTGTTTACTGTACCGTCATTCGTTCGTTTAATATAATGCTGATTTCGGTTTAATGCTTTTCTATTTTTCATTTTTCGGATTTTTCTGCAAAAATGAAAAATTATCAAATGTAATGTGCTGCTTTCACTAATAATAGATCCCATTTATACATTACGTTCATGTTGTAGTTGTAGTGAGACGCTTTATATACCTTTTCATACTGATTAATACTAAGACAAGCCAGGAAAATTCTGCGAAAGGAAATAACAAAATTTTCTACTTTTTTTTTATTGTTTGACTCTTGGCTGGATGTAGATGGATGAATACATGCATAATATGTATGTAACCATGACATAAGTCAAAAAAAAAGTTTTTGTTTTTTAGAAAATTATTTATGGGGTGGAAATGTGTGTACAATTTTCGTCCTGTACAATGTTTCATTATAATTCTCATAAAATAATCATAATCCCACTCCTAATCGTACCTTTTTTTGAGTTTGACTGGTTACCCTTAAAACCACTTTCAATAAGGTTCCTATCAAAAAAAGACGACAAATACCTGGAAAATTTAACTTCCAGTCAGTGACCTTTTACCCAGAAAATGATGTTTTCGTTTGAAGTCCATGAATAATGTATTCGAACATGACGTTATAGTTGCATTTAATTCCAAAGGTAACGGAGAATATACGGACTTGAACCCGTCATCGTCTTACAAAATTTATAGAATTTATCGAATTTATAGAATTTATAGAATTTATAGAATTTATAGAATTTATAAAATTTATAGAATTTATAGAATTTATAGAATTTATAGAATTTATAGAATTTATAGAATTTATAGAATTTATAGAATTTATAGAATTTATAGAATTTATAGAATTTATAGAATTTATAGAATTTATAGAATTTATAGAATTTACAGAATTTATAGAATTTATAGAATTTATAGAATTTATAGAATTTATAGAATTTATAGAATTTATAGAATTTATAGGATTTATAGAATTTATAGAATTTATAGAATTTATGGAATTTATAGAATTTATAGAATTTATAGAATTTATAGAATTTATAGAATTTATAGAATTTATAGAATTTATAGAATTTATAGAATTTATAGGATTTATAGAATTTATAGAATTTATAGAATTTATGGAATTTATAGAATTTATAGAATTTATAGAATTTATAGAATTTATGGAATTTATAGAATTTATAGAATTTATAGAATTTATAGAATTTATAGAATTTATAGAGTTTATAGAATTTATAGAATTTATAGAATTTATAAAATTTATGGAATTTATAGAATTTATAGAATTTATAGAATTTATGGAATTTATAGAATTTATAGAATTTATAGAATTTATAGAATTTATAGAATTTATAGAATTTATAGAATTTATAGAATTTATAGAATTTATAGAATTTATAGAATTTATAGAATTTATAGAATTTATAGAATTTATAGAATTTATAGAATTTATAGAATTTATAGAATTTATAGAATTTATAGAATTTATAGAATTTATAGAATTTATAGAATTTATAGAATTTATAGAATTTATAGAATTTATAGAATTTATAGAATTTATAGAATTTATAGAATTTATAGAATTTATAGAATTTATAGAATTTATAGAATTTATAGAATTTATAGAATTTATAGAATTTATAGAATTTATAGAATTTGTAGAATTTATAGAATTTATAGAATTTATAGAATTTATAGAATTTATAGAATTTATAGAATTTATAGGATTTATAGAATTTATAGAATTTATAGAATTTATAGAATTTATGGAATTTATAGAATTTATAGAATTTATGGAATTTATAGAATTTATAGAATTTATAGAATTTATAGAATTTAAAGAATTTATAGAATTTATAGAGTTTATAGAATTTATAGAATTTATAGAATTTATAAAATTTATGGAATTTATAGAATTTATAGAATTTATAGAATTTATGGAATTTATAGAATTTATAGAATTTATGGAATTTATAGAATTTATAGAATTTATAGAATTTATAGAATTTATAGAATTTATAGAATTTATAGGATTTATAGGATTTATAGAATTTATAGAATTTATAGAATTTATAGAATTTATAGAATTTATAGAATTTATAGAATTTATAAAATTTATAGAATTTATAGAATTTATATAGTTTATAGAATTTATAGGATTTTTAGAATTTATAGAGTATAGAATTTTTTCAACTGAAGTTTCCTTCGAAGGTCACCATCTCATTAGAATATGAGTTATTGCCTTTTATTGATTAAACGCTTCGTTGTATCTAAATTCTAACACAATCAATGAACCTTGAACTTTTCACACCAGAAAAGTCTTAGTCAGCCACCATCTCAAAATTGTTATTCGTGATACTTAAAAAAAAATTTCGTTCGAAAATGAAAATCTGCTGAATAATTTTAGATAATTGGTCGAAGATGCGAAAGATATTAAAAAGTTACATCGGGTTGTTAAAAAAACATAAATTTGTTTCCGGAATTTTTAGGAAAAAACACATGTATTGCAACAAAACACAATGTATCGAGAAAACGGGCATGGGAGCTGCGAGAGTGGCAAAATATTGTTTCTTTTAATTTAACGATTATTACATGACGATAAATTTTTTTTTGCGTTCTTGATACTCATAAAATTTGAATCGTAAAATTCGGGATTTTAATGGATAAGCGGATAGCTTTTTAAAAATTCGAGTTTTAAGAAATAAAAATAAGTTGATGATGGGCTTATAAGTGAAACATCTAACTCACCCTATACTCATGTTGAACGCGTATCAATAAAATCGTTTTCTTAGATACCCAGTCGTGATATATTTCAATTTTGATTTTTACTACTGTTACATGAGTTTTTGTCTGTTGTTATACGCACAACAGGTTGATGTATAACTATACATGAGAGTAAATGGGAAACAGCACGAGCGATGATGTATGACGCCTAAGGCTAAAGAATTAATAAGATCATTAATTTTTTATTATTAAAGATTTAGAAACTGCGTGATTTATTAGGGTATATTAAAAACACAATTTAATTGGTTTGTTGAAGGGGATGGTGATGGCTGGTATAGATACAAGTGGGTGGCAATAAATAAGGTCACATTTTTAATAAGATGGTTCTTAATTTCCACATCTCTATTCAAAATTAATTTTTATTATTTGCAATATAAATTTATGTTTATTTTAATGTATCACACAACATACAATGTCGATTAAATTGTAATGTATATAGCTAGCAGTTACAAAATACTTACCAAATGCACGCGATCCCGCAACAATGTCTAATTTTGTACATATTTCTCAAAGTTTTTGTTTGTTAACAGTTCGAGACAGATGAAACTTATTTTACTAACACACGGAAACGTCTAAATTGCAATGAGTCGAAAATAATTAGAATTTTGAGTATGGAAAGGGTTATCGTGTAGGTTAGTTAATGTAGTTTTTAGATCGAGTAAATCATGCTATGTGGTGGTGTATGTACACATTGTACACTATACTTATGCACACCATACTAATATTCCAACCAAGTTGTTAGTTTTATAAACTTTATCGAGCAATACGAGGATGCATAACTGCCGAATCCTTTTGACTATTCATATTGCGTTGTTTGATCCATAGATTCTATACATCAATAGGTGGTAAATAGAAATAGAAATGATAAAAACTTCCTTATACTTTTCTTTCCCATAATGCGAATTAAAGCCGACACCTTCCATTCCAAGCGTCGCTGTTTCCATCATTAGTCTTCACTGGTCGAATCAAAGCTGTATAAAGGGAGTTAATAATGCCGGTAACTAGCTTCTGAAATAAATTCATGAAACGTGATTACCTTTTTGAGGCTAATTATATTATATACCTTCAAGTGTATATCATTTGATGGCAAGCAGCTTGGAGGCAAAGAAAAGATAAATTTAGACGTTTAGAGCTCACAAGTCACGATTCTTAAAGCAATTTATCTTATTGATAGCAACATTTTGCTTAAAATTTTACAACATATTTAGTGATAGATTAATCTTTAACATCTCTCTCTGTCTCTCTCTCTCCATTTTTCGCTACTGGTACATCCCATCAAAAGATTTATCCGCTCGCATAGTCGATCTTCATTTCGTGTTCGTCGTTCTCTTCGACGTACGTAGTAGAGTAGTAGAGAGAGTAACCATTAGGGTGTTATGGATGCAATTCTCAACCATCTTGGCTCTTGCAAAACCAACAAATCGATTGAGTAATTATCCGCTTGATTGGATAGTTTTTGGAGATACCCAGTCCATAGCAGGCTTAGTACGTTCCAACTTCCCCTTTGTATACCGTGGTTCATGTACAGTTTCAGAGATCGTCGTTGTGATGCATCCAAAGTGGTAACCAAAGGCATTTTACATAGGGCATTCATTTTCATAACAAAAAAGGTTTTATGAGGTTGGATATAAAGACTGGTGCACAACCTGGTTTTACGAGTCGCTTGAACTAAGTCTGACGCTTCAGCTACTTTTATCAGGGAGAACAGAAGCTGGAGATTTGTTGCCGCCCCATAGATGGAGAACAGAGGCTATGATTTTAAAACTGTTAATCGCCATTTAGCTTGGAATTTATTTACATCGAGCAACAACTTTAATTTACCAAAAGTTAACGAAACGGACAAAATTAAACGACAAAATCAAAATTGAGAAAAAAGGCACAAATTTTCCAAATTGCTTCTATATTCTAAAAATCTTGAAAATAGGCTAAGTTGTACATTAACTTTAATTTACCGAAACTTAACGAAACACACAAAACTGAAGGAAATGTCATAAATAACGAAAATAGTACTAGAAAATAGTAATAGTACCTAGCGTCATAAATTGTTAGCTTGTATACCCTAAATACTTTCTAGGTAGGCTGTGTCGTACATTTACTTTAATTTATCGAAACTTATCGAAACAGACGAAATGTCAAAAATAAACAAATTACCACACGTTTTTAAATGGTTTGCTAGCATATACTAAAATCTTCAAAATAGGCTTTGTCGTACACCAACATAAATTTACCGAAACTTAACGAAACAGACAAAATTAAACCTCAAAAATATTGAAAACAGCACATGTTTTCCATTGTTTGTTTAATTGTGTATTCTACAAATATTCAAAATGGGTTGTGTCATATAACAACTTTAAATTACTGAAACTTAACGAAACAGGCAAAATTATACAGAAATTTAAAAATAATGAAAGTAATACAAGTTTTCCAAATTGTTTGCTTATATGTCCTAAGAATCTTAAATATCAGCAGTTTTAATTTAACGAAACTTAACGAAACCGATAAAATTAAACGATATGACAAACATATTGAAAAAAGCACAAGTTTTCTAAATTGTTGAATTGTATGTCCTACACAAATTCAAGAAAGACTATGTCGTGCCTCAACTAAACCAGCTTACTGAAACTGAACGAAATACACAAATTTAAACATATTTAAATAGCTAGATTTAAAATCTTTAAGAATTTCTATTTAGTACAGCAACTTTAATTTACCAAAACGAAACACAAAACTGAAGGAAATGTCAAAAATAATGAAAAGAGCACAAATATTCCAAATATTTTGCTTATATATCCTAAAACAATTAAACATGGACTGTATCAACTTTAATTTACCGAAACTTAACAAATCAAACCAAATTGAAAATTTAAAAATAATGCTAATATTACCAGGTTCCAATTTTTTTGCTTGTATATCTTAAAAATCTTCTTGATATGTTGTAACGTACTCCAACTTTTATTTACCAAAACTTAACGAAACCCACAAAACTGACCGAAATGTGATAAATAATGAAAATATCACAAATTTTCCAAATTGTTTGCTTATATATCCTGAAAATATTCAACATGGACTGTGTCATCAACTTTTATTTATCAAAATTTAACGAAACAGATAAATCTAAATGAAAATTAAAAAATACATAATAAAAATAGCTAAGCTTTTCAAATTATTTGCTTGTTTATTATAATAATTTTCGATAGGTTGTGTCATACACCAACTTTAACTCACCGAAACAGACAAAATTAAAAGAAAATTAAAAAATGCTGGAGAAAGCACAAGTTTTCCGAATTGTTTGCTTTTATATCCTAAAACTAACGAAACTTACAGAAACTTTAAAGTTAACGAAACTTACAGAATTAAACGAAAATTCACCGAGCAATTGACGCAGTGACAAAAAGCTGCAGTATTTAGGTCAGGAGGAACTAGGTTCCAATTCCAAAGGGGAGGGATGAAAAAGGAATGGAATTTTTATCACTTAGTTGCGATCGGTGTTGACGATGAACACAATTATGATCTCCTGGAGCGCAGGATCATCGGCCATGCCAGTACAGGCTGGCCGGAACAATGCAATATGTAGATGGATATTTAAAGTGAACTTGTATTTGCGCGTCCTTCATTTGGCTGACGACGGCAAAGATGGACGTAAAATTAGCCCCAGAAAAGATTGTATGGATTAAAATAAAGTTTTGTAGCCGCCACACAACCAAGTAAAATTTGTGTATGCTGTCAGGAAAGCACGGAACCGATTCATACTCACGTTTAAAAGGCCTGAATGGAATCAGATTATTTACATTTTCGTCACAGAGCAAGAAGCAACTAGGCTTGCAAAGGAAAAGGGCTTTAACTGAAGTTTCCGGAATATCAGCGACATATGGATGCTCACTTTGACAAAAAAAAACAATAGATTTAAGTACAATATTTCCAACATAATTAAAGGTGTCGAGCTATTCAATGTGATAAAAAGCGATATTTAAGGATAAAACGGCACAGTTGGGAACTAAGTAGTATTTTGTACCACTATCAAGTTCTCATTTTGGAGAAGTAAGAGACGCTGGAGTCAATTCTACAAAATAACATCTCCGCAAAATAGTTAGAACTCATATATTAACCTTTAAGAAGCTCTTTAAGAAATAATGAATCCAAAGTCAATTATCTTGCATTAGCGAGACTCTCAATTTGTTGCATACCAGAACACGCGCAAACCCAGGTTCAGATTACCGCAGTTAACCACTCGGCATAGGCATATATTTCTCAGCTTCCGTTGGTCTTAAAATTCCAAACCAAAATATATGATCATAGGCTTTAGAAAGCAAAACGCAATTCGTTTTAGTAATAGTGATCATACATTTTAAGGAGTAACGGGCTTCCGATACCTCGGACCACCCTAACCAGACGTCGCGGTCAGTGAAAATGGTTTCTCAGAGGAGAGAATAACTTGGTTTCTTCTGGTTGTCTAATACGTAGAATGAACTCAGGACTAAATCCATTAGAGCCAACCACAACATAAGATTTGGCCATGTTTATTGCATTATTGCGTCAAAAAAATAAAGTTGAGCTTCTTTTGAAATGGTCACCAAGACGTTAAAATAGAAACTATCAAATTTATGCCTAAAATCTAAAAGGTTTTCCTCATATTCGAATTTTAAAGCTATCATTCTACCGATGGTGAACAAACATAACCTAAAATTTGTGCATCCATAATATAACGGTTTAAAGGTGTAAGGTTGTGACGATTAAAGTAAATTACAAAAGAGTTAAAAGTTTTACGACCAATGACGAATAAAAACAAAATGTAAACGATCGTAACCATCAAAGTTAATATACCACGTGATAAAATTGCTAAACCATAATTTCAATGATAATAAAACCAGACCGCATATACGAGTCGCGTCGCGTATATATGTTGTCGTTATGCCTATAACAACAATAAACATTTCAATTCTCTTGTATAAATATCAAACCAATTAAGATATTAAATGTGCTGTGTACAGATGTTAAATAGGCCATAACATACAATAAGATCAACACTAACGAAAAATAGTTTGGCAATTGTTGGTTTTGTAGCATTTTCCAAAAAAAACATTTTCCAAATCGTGTACATAACGACTTTGTATGACGATTATTGCGTGTATACATACACGACATAACGTGAAAATCATAAATTTTTCATGGGATTAGGGGAGCGCATGTTTTGGGGGAGTTCTCTAAAACAAAGTGGTTTACAAAATACTACTCGTATTTTATAAAAAATTTGAACTGAAGTGGATCTGCACAATTGCAGAAATATATACAAAAACACACCCGCATCTGTTTTCGACACAAATCAAATGCATTTTTATGTGACTTTGTCCTGTCGTGTAATGTATACACATAAAACAAACCAAAGCAACAAAAAAAAATCTGTCTTGACGACTGTCTGTTATTAGGGTAAATTTGGCGCTAAAATTAATTTTAATCAAAACTGAGAGTGATTTTTTGTGATTGTTAAAGAACGAAATAAATTCAAGGGGGATAACTAGCAACAATACACTATAGTATATGTATATTGTGTGACTTAATTCTGGAGACGACATAAAAAATGTTTTTCATGTTTTATGTTTTTAAACATTGTGATTACGACAGTGCGGACAAAACGAGGCAGAATCATTAATAATCTGATTAAGATCATTACAGATAATTTCGTGGCCTGTGTATTAGAGGGGCATTCACACGAAACGATTGTAAATGTTGGAAATCTTGTACTGTTCAGTCAATGTAAATTTTTCGATTTGTGGCAATTATTTCTCAGATTTGATTAATTTTTGATTTGCCTAAATTTTTGATATTTTCGATTTATGGCATAACTTCTCTGTTTTGATAGGCTAACTGCCATGATTTTCCTGGATTTTGGAAATTTTCGATTTAAGGGATAAATCCCTATTTTTTAATGGCTAACCTTCATCTTTTTATAATTCACCTTAAACCGCTGTACCTGGTTACGACAACGTAAGTGAAGGTAAATTACAAATATTTAAGGACAAATATTTTTCGAGTAAAGCAGCTGCACTGATACTTCCATCACATAAAGCAATTACTCAGAAACATGAGATACAACTTTTAACCGATACAGCAAACTAATATAGTGACATCATCAGTCCAACCATTTTGTGATCAAATACCGCGTTCTCAAACCAATGGTAAAGTATAATTACTAGTTACAGAAGCCAGCACCAGTATAGCACCACAAAATTAGAAGTCGGGTTTGACACATCATGCAAATTAGGACTGTCTTTTAATGTTATCTTACAAACTAGTCCAAATCTGTAGGATGAATTAGCTGCCATAATTCCAAGATTTCGTAAGCATGCAGTTGTCGTTGTTGCCGACATAGAAAATATATAGAAGTAAATTCTTGCTAACAATATCGCCGCCAATTTTTGAATTATACGATCCATTAGGTTGACTTGCAACTACATTTGCAGAGTGGGATTCTATTTTAAACCACAACCAATTTTTGGTAAGAAACCTACCTCACATTAACAGAGTTAGAATCAATCCCAATTCCTAGGCATCTGACATCTTTATTAATAAATGGTGCGGCTGAAATATCAGTAAATATTATCAGAGCAAACAGCAAAGTCTTACTGATAAATGGTACGAAGCGGTGCTTCTACGTAAGCTAGTGAAATTGTTCATGGAATCATAATCTTGGAGCAAAATTTAAGTTTACGCTTGCCCTCGACGATGGAACTGTGTCATTGGTAATCGACCGATAGCAATCCTAGATACTATTCTTCGGGTTGATGTGATATCGAGAATTTTTATTTTAAAGCTTTACGGTGAGAGTTTTAATTGTGTGCTTTAATTCGCACATTGTAGGTTTACAAACAAGTTAAAACTGTATATACTGTATTGTCTAAAAGCTTAAAAGTACAAGTGTTTTATAATTCAATTACTAAGTACTAGATATTAAATAAATTATTCGTAGAGCTTTTGCCTTAATTAAGTTTATTTGGTTAGTTGTCGCCTCTAAACTTTATAAATAACTTAAATGAAAGAAATGCTTTTTAATATAGAAATAAATGAAATCTTTTGAAAACAAATGAAATTTTCGAATTTTATTTCAAATCTTTAATAATGAGCTTTTTACATTACTTAAATATATTTTATCTTTAAAAGCTTAACATTCAGAGTTTTATATTATACCTTATAGGTGTTTGTTTATAAAAATTTGCAAAAAAATTTGCTTTATGAGCTTTATAAACTAAAAGCTTGTTACAGCAATTTTACATAGGTTTAAATTGTAAGTTTTCATAAACTTTTTTGGCAAATAAAAAGCTTTTACATTTTTAATAAATTTATTTAACTTTCGATCGCTAACGATAAGTTATAAATTTACTGCTGTAAAGTTTAAGATTGTAATATTAAAATATTTATAAGTTTCCCTTTCAGGAAAGCTATTCTTAAACTTAAAAAATCCATTTTCATTTTTTTTCAAATTTTTTATATTTTTCATAAAGTTAACAATGTTTGCAGGATAGTTTGATTTGGAAAGCTTTGTATTTACGTAAAACATCGTTGGGTGGTTCTCTTTTATATGAAAATTGCGATTTATACCTTTTTGAAAACCTTTTTTCGACTCAACAACATTTTTTAAATATTTTATTTTGATTTTGAAGTTTGTTGTGTTCAATCCAATATAGCAAAAATATGACCATTTAGAATATGACGTCATCATATGAGCTTTTATATATTAGTGCTGGGTATAGATTAGATATTATGAGCTTTTGCATATAAGTCCTGCCAATAAACATAATGGCTTAAATTATTTACATATTTAAATATAAAACCCAAGTAAAAATTAATTTTTATTCTACTTAATTCTATAAAAGCTCTTTGAAGTACATAAATAGGTTGGTAAATATTTTATTCAAATTAAACTAGTAGCTTAAAATATGTAATTGTCAAAGCTTATCAGTTTTTATTAATTAGTGTTACCAGTTAATACGTGCACAATAAATATAAAATAATTTAATATCAAAAGCTTTTATAAACCAGCTTAATATTGAAAAGCTTAAGTATAAAAGTTGAACAAAATTTTATTTATTGATTGTTACTTAATATAAAATTTTTTTGAGCTTTATTAAGCTCTTAACTAAATCTTCATGATATTGCAAGATTTTTAAATTGTTATTACATTCCAGTATCCTTTAAATTATGAGTTTTTATAAATGAATTTTACAAATAAAAAGCTTTAACATGTAAATTAAAACTATAACTTTTTAATTTTTTTAAAACTTGTTTCCAAGAGCATTTTTTTTGACAAACAACAGTTTTTAACGTTTTTAAATAGAATCAAAATAATTGAGCTTTTCCAATAAATATTCATTGTTATAGGAAATTCATTGTTAAACATAAAGTTATTTAAATAGTTTCAATTTTTTTTTGAACTTTTACGTCTTTTATGAAATATGTTTGAAAGCTTAAAATATCACTTTGCCAAAGCTTATAAGCTTTTTTGTTTTGTAACAATGTACATTTGTACAATTTTATATTGCTATACTGTTATACACTTGACTTGCAAAATTAAGTTCGATTGAAATTAAAATTCTAAATTATAGTTACCGGGTTTTTGTAAATAATATAAATTTAAAAAAATTTTGTTTGGTGAAATAAAATTTTTTATTCGATAGTTCAGTTCTGGATTTTAAAGGAAACGGGTCAATTTTTTTTTGGAGTTCGAGTTCGAGTTTTTGAGCGATATAACGCAGTTTTGTTTAAAAGTAAAAAAATATATAAATAAATACATATATTATATATAATTATTGCCCCTATTATGGTTCTCACCTCACCAAAAAATACGTCATAAATGTGAGTTGAACTCACCACTTTGAAATATTTGGTATTATGATTATTTCGGTGAGGTGAGACAAGTGTCAAATATACTCACCGATAATACGGCGGTGAGTTCATAGTAATTTTCTTTTTACAAATAATATGAACACGTAACCTTTGCATCGTAATATTTATTAGATATTATATATTTATTTATTATTTTCATTTTATAAAAATATGTTTTTAAAACAATTATATTACACAAGAAATAGTAAATGTAGCTGGTACAATTGTGAAATAAAAAAAAAATCCCAACATTATTTTCCTGATGTAGCGAAAATTTGGTTTATCATTTTATTCCTTCATTTTTTATGTGAGCCACGTTCAGATTAGTAATACACACCATCAATTTCGTCTTGGAAAAACAAATCACACAATAAAATGCTCAAAACATTATTTAATTTACTTTTAATTATTTAGGGTCTTTGTGAATGTGTTAAAAACATGTTAAAAATGAAAATTTTGACAGCTAAAGTTAAATATTTTTTTTATTTACCTCAAAAAATTTATAAAAAATTTAACTAGGTAAAGACCGTCTATAAATTTTGACAGGTAAATTTAAAAAATCATAACCTTAATTTTGACAAAATTAGCTGTGGTTAGTTATAAAACAATAAAATTAAAATCATAGTTGGCGTATATTAACTATATTTTATTGGGAATTTTACAACAACAATAGCATTCCGTCTGAATTAATTTCAATCGAACTTTTTATTGGTTTTATATTGAAATAAGGGGAATATAAGAATATTTCATTCTAATTCTTATTCCTGGGCCTAATAAAATACGCATAATATGTTTGTTACCGATACATATATATTGTTAACGCATTCGGATTAGATATATATTGTTATCCCTGCGATTATTTTGTGTATATATTTGTACAATGTAAAGCTGTCAAAATTTTAACTATTCAACATTCATTCGGTAAAATTAAATTTTTAGTTAAACATATTTCCCCTCAATTATTTATTTTCCCCAATTATTTATTTTCCCCAATTTTTTTAACTAAATATTTTTAAAACATTGACTTATTTATAAACCCTAAACAACGCTAAAATTGCGTTGTCGCCTACTTCGCCACTAATGGAAATTGTCATAATTAATAGAAATTGTAATAATAAACAAAATGACGCGTAGGGTCTGCGTACACAACTCACTAAAAAAAATGTGAGAAACATAATACAAAAACTATACTCGGGTGACTTGAATTGGTGAGGTGACTCTTTTGGTGAGGTGAGAACCATAATAGGGGCATAAACTTGATATTTTTGGTGAGATTAAAACAAAAACGAGTAAAAGTTGTCAAAAAACAATAAAATTTAAAAGTCAAAAGAGTAGAGAGAGTAAAATGCTTATTTATAAAGTTAGATTTAATGGTGTGCGACAATAAAGAGAATATACAATTTTTTTTATATGAATTATTTTGATAGTACTTTGGAGGTTGTTTTACACTCACTTTGGAAGGTAGATGTTGGTCCCCAAACAACACACTTTACTTCCAGCTTCAAGTAAATCACATAACATCAAATTATTTAATACTAATATAATTTGTTTTAACTTTTTATTTTGTTTTTGGTTATATCACAATGGCGTCTCAACTGTGACGTTCTTTTTTTCTCGGCTTACACTATTGCTCTTCCACGTTATTCTCCAAATTCTTTGATCGTGCCCTAGAAACATCGCTAAACGAATTCGCAGCGCCACTACAGTACTCCCTTCTCAGTGAGAGAGATCGAACGATACAATTAACGAAAACGCACGGGTAAATATAACTGCCCTTCCGGTTCGGGTAATTCCGGGAATCAACCTAACCTCTGGCACCAAGTTAAGCGTTACTACCGTTTTAGACCTCGAAACCTTTAAAGCTGGTGTGAATAGGAGCGTGCACTGCGTCAGTGCTTACCAATACATGCGTACAACTGTCCAAATCTTTAAAGATGTATGGACTACTTTCATTATGATGAGCAGGAGGTACTGGCTTCAAAACCTTAAAGTGTTTTCTATAAGCTCTGCTACAAACTCTATTTGATTTGCTGAGAACAAACTAACGAAATCTGCAAGCAACCTTATTGCTTTGCCATACACCATCTCTACTGTATTACACTTAAAGTCATCCCGGTAAGCTGTGCTCAACCCAAATAACTCAGTTGCCAACACTTTCGTCCATTCCCGGCGGCCGTGACACATTGCCGTCTTAAGTGTACGATTCCACCTTCCAATAAATCCATTTGATTGCGGATGGTATGAGTTGGTTTGTTGACGTTTAAATCCCTGCTAATTCCTTCAATAACTCGGACTCAAACTGACGTCTTTGATCGGTAACAACAAAAGAAGAAGTATTAAATCTAGAAATTAAAAAAATCTGACGGATATTCTGCCAATGCCACAAAACCAAAACTCGATGCAATTGTAATTTCCTCGATACGAAAAAGCCCATCGGCCACGAAATTTTCCTTCCCCGACACATGCCTATAATATCAGTTGTTATTTGGCTTATATAATCTAAATAACGATACTGGCGCGGCAATGCCTTTTCTAAATGCTCTTCCGGACTTTTCGAAGCTATGAGTACATCGTCAATGTATGGAAAAACGAATCTCAACCCATCCGCAACACCGTATGTATAAACCTTTGGAATGTCTGGGCTGCATTTTGCAATTAAGAACTGGAGCGTGAGTTTGGGTCCCGCATTTATTTGGTATCGATTGTCAGTTCTGTATTTAAGGTTTCCTGTGGTTTTTTTGAGGGAGTTGGATCTGTCGTTGGGGGTTTCTGCCACCGGTGGGGTGTGTTAAATTAAAATTAATTCAATTTATTACAGTATACATTAATAAATTTTTAAATCAAAAGAAGAACATTTTGACATTGTTTTAAATTATGAACTTTTAGAAATTATTTTGACAAATAAAAACCTTTAACATTTTTATAAAATAATTCAATTTATGACTGTCAACGTTTAGACATACATTTATCGAGCTATTCAAAGTTTTCAGAAGTAAAGAGCACTTTTAAGTCTTCATCCAGTAACATTTATGAGCTTTTCTTTTTTAGGACTGCCAATAAATATCATTGCTTAAAAATTTTAGATATTTAAATTTTCCATTTGTCGAAAAACTTTTTATTGTAAATAAATTTATTTAAATAGTTTTATGAAGCTTTTACTTAAACATGTTTCTTATACAACTTGATATAAGTAAATTAAATAAGTAAAAATTAATAAATAAATAAATATTCGCTCAAAAATTCAAAATTTATTAAAACTGATTCATTTAGAATTATACGAAAAAGCTTAACAGCCAAAAGCTTAAATTTGAAAATTTTTTATTATCCGATAACTTTTTATTTAAGATAAAAAATGAACCGATAACCGTTCGAGCTCGGAGGTTAAGGTTACTTCCAGTCTGGCAAAGAAGATTAAAGAACATGGGGCGATCGTCACTAAGTCAGATAAAGGAAACGCGACGGTAATCATGGATGCAGAGTTATACAACAGCAAAGTGTTGAACTACATTAAAGATAATGATATAATTAAACTTAATTGTGACCCAACTGATAAATTTTGCAGTAGTATCAACAAATGCATAAATAAATGTACAGCTTTTCTTAGTAAACAAGAAATGAGGTACATGAAAATGATCAAACCGTCGGCGCCAAAAATCAAAGGACTTCCTAAGGTTCATAAATCGGATATGCCTATTAGACCGGTGATAAACTTCACATCCGCTCCCACGTACAGGATAGCGAAACGCGTTAATCAGTATCGAATGAGTAAAGTTAAACTGGAAAACAACGTTTCGTTGATGAACAACATAGAACTTGTAAACAGAATAGAATCAGTTAAAATTCCTCACGGTGCTAGACTGGCCTCTTTTGATATAACGAACATGTATAGTAATATTCCAATAGAAAAAACTATTGGAATCACTTAAGACCTGCTCGTGAATCAGGGAGAAACGGAATGTGCATAGGAAATTAGAAATCTCTTAAAGGTGATTACTAAACAGAATTACTTCGAACATCAAGACATATTCTATGAACAGCAAGAAGGACTACCCATGGGAAGCCCTTTATCGGGAACTTTAGCCAATATTTTCTTAAACCACTTAGAGAATTCGAAAATATTGAGTGAGAGTAACCCTTATAGGAACTGTGTGGTATACTGGTATAGATATGTAGATGATGTACGTACACTGTTTAGAGGAACCAATCGGCAATTAAAACAATTTCACGACTATCTTAACAATATGCATAACAACATCAAGTTCACTTTGGAAACTGAAGAAAACAAGTGTATTAATTTCCTGGATCTAACGATTCGGAATGAAAATTATAAACACAAGTTTAAAGTCTTTAGAAAACCAACACAAACGGACCACACAACCCATAACGACTCACATCATCCACAACAACATAAGATTGCGGCATACCTGCACATGATCAACAGACTGAATACGATACCAATGAACCAAGAAGACTACATAGAGGAACTGAATACTATTAAACAGATCGCTAGGGCAAACGGGTTTCAACCGGCAAGGATGGACCTATTGAACAGAAAACATAATAATAAGAAACTTAACGAACAGTATACTTCCCTGATAGCCAAAGACGACAAAGACATCGAATACGTTACATTTGACTACGACAGAAATACAGCGAACATCATCAGGAAAGTACTGAAAAATCATGGTATACAGGCAGCATTTAAAACTAGCAACAAAATAGGACAAAGACTAAACCCACCAAGAATGACTTCTCAAGATACGGGAGTTTATAGACTATCATGTGACAACTGTGATGGGTTCTACATAGGCCAAACCGGTAAATCTTTTGCAACTCGGTTTAACCAACATGTGAACGAAATCGGCAAACCCAAAATAGACTCAAATTACGCACAACACATGACTGACAATAACCATAAATACACAGGCATTAACGAAAATCTGAAAGTGTTGCATAAATGTAAAAAAGGTAGCATGATGACAACACTGGAAGATTACGAAATTTACAAAAACAGACATAACAAGGACATAATAAATATTCAGGTACAGACTAAAATCAACCACCTGTTCAAAAAAATAATGGAAAATGAAAATAGCACATGGGGGCGGAGCCAAAATCTTACCTGAAAAAGGTATATAAGAACATGGGTAAGGTAAATTCGGGTTCAAAGTAGTACAGGCTGATGAAGAGGATAGTAATCCTCGAAATTAATCCCGTTAAAATAAAAAGAATAATTATATTATAAAAAATTTTTTAGAAAAATTTTTCTTTTTTAGAAAGAATTTAGATAGAAAATTAATATAAAAATTTTTTATTATCACATTAAAGAAAGTTTTACTTCTTTGCTGTAAATAATTTTTAATTTTTATATATAAAACTAGAAGTATTGAATCCTTTGTTTTTATTAAAACAAGGTTTCCTTATTTCGTTTTATTAAAATAAAAAAATAATAATTTATATTGTAATAAAAGTATACAAATACAGTGACAGAATGGTATTCTCACGCAACAATATATAGATAAAAAATGATAATCGCTTAGGTTTTGCATCGATTTTTTCAGCTTTCGGTGCTGAACTTTATAAATAACTTAAATAAAAAAAAAGCTCATCGATATAACTATTTTGGAAATTGTTAATAATGGGATAAATTATCCCTAGATAATGGGATAAACCATGGCCTATGAGATTTCATACACTTCACATCAACACACTTCACATCACTTTCGTTTATTGCAACACTATCAGAATGACTTGTTCAACCATTCCAAACTATTGTGAATCCATGAAACCGAATGGAATTTAACTACATCTAACGTTTTAACCAAGTTGCTCTTGTAATTTACTATAGCAATAGCGTTATTTTGACTAAAGATAATTTCGAAATTTATGTAAATTAAAATAATTCGATCCAGTTACCTTCGGACACTAGTATCCAAATATTCAGTGGTGAATTTAATTAAAAAATGTCAGCTGTTCATAATATGGTGCAATGGCATCTATACATTTTCCATAATTTATACGACATAAACGTTAGTCGATAACGTCGTTTCCACCTATAATTTTACTGCGGCATATTTATGACGAACAGCTGATAAATTTCCTTCGAAATTAATTTATTAATTTAATTTGTCGATTATTAACGAAAGTTTTTTTTTGTTCCAAAACTAACGTGTGTGTTTCACAATTTTTTTTTTTTTTTTGGATCACAAAATTATGATATTCTTGGAAAATTATTTTCTATTTTAGTCTTTCGACACGACAATATAGATTCGAAGAAATACAGCATAATCATCCAGAGAATATTAGTCGATGTACGACCAACATATTTTATTGTGTACGTATGCACATCATAATAATGATTATCGTATATCGTATATACGGATATAGAACGCGTATACAGGTGGCTTTTATCGATCGATAATCCATCATTAACGTACAAAATTGCTATCCAGAATAATTATAACGAAATATATTCCCATTGTTGTGTAAACTATTTTTAGGTTAGGTATCGATTCGGTTGTTCAATATGAAAATTGATATGTTCATATACATACTCGTACATACACACACACACATTTATTTTTAGGAATTGAGGAATTGTTATAAAAATAAATGATTGTGATTCGGAAATATATGGAAAACGATATACAATTTTGGAAGAAAATCACTCATCTCGCATATATACATATGGGGAATACGTAATGTGCTGTGCAGTGGGATTGTTTTCGATTCGATATCGAAATGTGAATATTAAAGTAAAATTTATGTTCGACACGAGTACGATGTTATATATGAATATTGTGGTGAAATTTATCATCGTCACTCAACATCATCAAAATCATGAGAATGGATTATTTTTTGGTGGATGCATATAAATTTCAAAAACACAATTTTCGATTTGATCTTAATTTTAATGTGGATGGTAAGGGTTTAAAGTTAATTTTGTGCGAACTTTGTGTGTTATCAACCATCACATTTGGGACAATGCCTTCCTAAGTTTTGTTCGTTGGGTGTAAATACCTTGCTTAAGTGTTCAGCAAACATGTTCGCTTTAGCTACATCACTTTGCCCAGTTTATATTTGGGAGGCAAATCGCTGAATATGGTACATGTTTTATAGGACTTGCTTGTGGCTTTCCACAGTGAATAATCTGGTGTTTCCGTCGCTGTAAGCCTACTGAGATAATATTGGACAGCTTCATCACGTTCTTGTAATAAAGCTAAGTTTAAATATTTGTTATTGCTTTATTTAGCTTTGTTCTAAGACTGGGTGATCTTTGCAGTCGGAACACGACGTCAGAACAGTGATTGGTGACTTTAATGCTAGAGCTGGCAAAAATTGGGCTGACTTATGTGAAAACATAGATTCGTACTCTCAACACGATTAAGCGACCGATAATGGGACAAGAAAGCTAGCAATTCTTTCCTCATAAAAATATCCATTTATGGAAATATGGACACACCCTCATAAGACGTACTGAATTAAAATTTTACTATGAGTAAACTATTAAGGGACAATCTCGGGTCATCCAAGATGTGAGATCTTATCAGTTGGCTGCCAAATTTGTAGGCAGTGATTTTCAATTGGTCACTAAAATGCTAAGATGGCTGTTTGTATACAAGTCAGAGATCACAGGAAAACAAAACACAGGATGAAAAAGCGCAATTTCAGAATCTTGTTAGAAGTAGCATTTTGGAAACTAGCCCATGTTTTCGGTACTCGGTGCGGTCCAGGCGACTTTATAGGTATGGTAAAAATTAAACCCAACAATGGTTTGATGAGGAGTGTCGTCTTGCTGTCGAGCAACAGAATATAGCCTATAAAGAAGCGCGAATACGTTTTACAATCGCACGGAAAAACAATCCGGTTGGCAAGGAAAACCGCCAAGAAAACCTGTAGACGGAAAAAGCGTGAATGGTGGAAGGCAAAAGCCTTAAAAGTAAAACTACTCAGTTGATCACAGTTCTCGTAACTTCTTTAAAGGAGTCACTGGAATGCACCATACTTTCAGACCTATAACGAAACCGTTCCCTTGGGGTTGTTTGCATTAATTTCGTGGTCTTGATATTCGGAGGGGATACTTTGTGTAACTATATTTTTGATCTTTTTCGATTAGTATGGCAAAGCGAAGTAATGCCTGATGAATAGAAAGTGCCCGCATCGTGACCTATCCTTAAAAAAGGAGATCACTCAAAATGCAAAAACTATCGCGACATAGCTCTCATAGATATAGACATATAGATATTACAAAATATCTAGTGACGGACATCAGGTGTTCTTGGATTTCCAACAAGCCTGGGACTTAATACATCGGGATAGTCTATGGTTTGCTTTGCGATGTCTGAGAATATCTGACAAATATGTGCGTTTATGTAAAATGACATTAATGCAGTCATAAT
The DNA here is from genome assembly GCA_963556175.1 of Tipula confusa. Classification (NCBI taxonomy): domain Eukaryota; kingdom Metazoa; phylum Arthropoda; class Insecta; order Diptera; family Tipulidae; genus Tipula; species Tipula confusa. Next base: position 21,739 of record CAUVYK010000316.1, read on the forward strand.
ATGGTGTCAAAGTTGAGAACAAGCTATCAGGAATTTACGCAAATAGCTTTAAGGTACGGCAAGGGGATGCTTAATTCATCTTTCGTAAAAGTGAAACGCTTCATAACAAATCTTGTATTGTCAGTCTAATCTGGTGCTGGCATATGCAGATGATATCTGTGCGTAATTGGACTGAATGTCAACAGTGTAAATAAACTCTTGATCCTCTTGTTCGATTCTCAGCTTCCGTTGGTCTCAAAATCAATAAGTCCAAAACAAAATATATGATCACTGGTTTTAGAGACCAAGACGATAGTAGTAGTGACCACACATTTAAAGGAGTGACAAGTTTCCGATAACTTGTCAGTCATAATAATTGTGTTGGAGGAGATATTAAAGCGCGAATTGCTGCTGGTAATCACGATTTGTATGTCTTACTTCCACTGCTAAATTCAAAATGCCTTACAAATGCCGATAAACTGAAGCTGTGCAAGGTATTGATCAAACCCGTTGTCATGTACGGGTGTGAGAGTTAGACCCTGATAAATGAGTTGAGTGATGGTCAAAGAAATTCAAGAGAAGAATCATGCACAGATATATGGCCTCAAAAGTGACCATGACGACACTTACCGATCTCTGAGATGAGAGCCGCTATTTGGAGGCTAATAATATAATAATATAATAATATAATAATATAATAATATAATAATATAATAATATAATAATATAATAATATAATAATATAATAATATAATAATATAATAATATAATAATATAATAATATAATAATATAATAATATAATAATATAATAATATAATAATATAATAATATAATAATATAATAATATAATAATATAATAATATAATAATATAATAATATAATAATATAATAATATAATAATATAATAATATAATAATATAATAATATAATAATATAATAATATAATAATATAATAATATAATAATATAATAATATAATAATATAATAATATAATAATATAATAATATAATAATATAATAATATAATAATATAATAATATAATAATATAATAATATAATAATATAATAATATAATAATATAATAATATAATAATATAATAATATAATAATATAATAATATAATAATATAATAATATAATAATATAATAATATAATAATATAATAATATAATAATATAATAATATAATAATATAATAATATAATAATATAATAATATAATAATATAATAATATAATAATATAATAATATAATAATATAATAATATAATAATATAATAATATAATAATATAATAATATAATAATATAATAATATAATAATATAATAATATAATAATATAATAATATAATAATATAATAATATAATAATATAATAATATAATAATATAATAATATAATAATATAATAATATAATAATATAATAATATAATAATATAATAATATAATAATATAATAATATAATAATATAATAATATAATAATATAATAATATAATAATATAATAATATAATAATATAATAATATAATAATATAATAATATAATAATATAATAATATAATAATATAATAATATAATAATATAATAATATAATAATATAATAATATAATAATATAATAATATAATAATATAATAATATAATAATATAATAATATAATAATATAATAATATAATAATATAATAATATAATAATATAATAATATAATAATATAATAATATAATAATATAATAATATAATAATATAATAATATAATAATATAATAATATAATAATATAATAATATAATAATATAATAATATAATAATATAATAATATAATAATATAATAATATAATAATATAATAATATAATAATATAATAATATAATAATATAATAATATAATAATATAATAATATAATAATATAATAATATAATAATATAATAATATAATAATATAATAATATAATAATATAATAATATAATAATATAATAATATAATAATATAATAATATAATAATATAATAATATAATAATATAATAATATAATAATATAATAATATAATAATATAATAATATAATAATATAATAATATAATAATATAATAATATAATAATATAATAATATAATAATATAATAATATAATAATATAATAATATAATAATATAATAATATAATAATATAATAATATAATAATATAATAATATAATAATATAATAATATAATAATATAATAATATAATAATATAATAATATAATAATATAATAATATAATAATATAATAATATAATAATATAATAATATAATAATATAATAATATAATAATATAATAATATAATAATATAATAATATAATAATATAATAATATAATAATATAATAATATAATAATATAATAATATAATAATATAATAATATAATAATATAATAATATAATAATATAATAATATAATAATATAATAATATAATAATATAATAATATAATAATATAATAATATAATAATATAATAATATAATAATATAATAATATAATAATATAATAATATAATAATATAATAATATAATAATATAATAATATAATAATATAATAATATAATAATATAATAATATAATAATATAATAATATAATAATATAATAATATAATAATATAATAATATAATAATATAATAATATAATAATATAATAATATAATAATATAATAATATAATAATATAATAATATAATAATATAATAATATAATAATATAATAATATAATAATATAATAATATAATAATATAATAATATAATAATATAATAATATAATAATATAATAATATAATAATATAATAATATAATAATATAATAATATAATAATATAATAATATAATAATATAATAATATAATAATATAATAATATAATAATATAATAATATAATAATATAATAATATAATAATATAATAATATAATAATATAATAATATAATAATATAATAATATAATAATATAATAATATAATAATATAATAATATAATAATATAATAATATAATAATATAATAATATAATAATATAATAATATAATAATATAATAATATAATAATATAATAATATAATAATATAATAATATAATAATATAATAATATAATAATATAATAATATAATAATATAATAATATAATAATATAATAATATAATAATATAATAATATAATAATATAATAATATAATAATATAATAATATAATAATATAATAATATAATAATATAATAATATAATAATATAATAATATAATAATATAATAATATAATAATATAATAATATAATAATATAATAATATAATAATATAATAATATAATAATATAATAATATAATAATATAATAATATAATAATATAATAATATAATAATATAATAATATAATAATATAATAATATAATAATATAATAATATAATAATATAATAATATAATAATATAATAATATAATAATATAATAATATAATAATATAATAATATAATAATATAATAATATAATAATATAATAATATAATAATATAATAATATAATAATATAATAATATAATAATATAATAATATAATAATATAATAATATAATAATATAATAATATAATAATATAATAATATAATAATATAATAATATAATAATATAATAATATAATAATATAATAATATAATAATATAATAATATAATAATATAATAATATAATAATATAATAATATAATAATATAATAATATAATAATATAATAATATAATAATATAATAATATAATAATATAATAATATAATAATATAATAATATAATAATATAATAATATAATAATATAATAATATAATAATATAATAATATAATAATATAATAATATAATAATATAATAATATAGTAATATAGTAATATAGTAATATAGTAATATAGTAATATAGTAATATAATAATATTATAATATTATAATATTATAATATTATAATATTATAATATAATAATATAATAATATAATAATATAATAATATAATAATATAATAATATAATAATATAATAATATAATAATATAATAATATAATAATATAATAATATAATAATATAATAATATAATAATATAATAATATAATAATATATAATAATATATAATAATATATAATAATATAATAATATAATAATATATAATAATATAATAATATAATAATATAATAATATAATAATATAATAATATATAATAATATAATAATATAATAATATATAATAATATAATAATATAATAATATAATAATATATAATAATATAATAATATAATAATATATAATAATATAATAATATAATAATATAATAATATATAATAATATAATAATATAATAATATAATAATATAATAATATAATAATATAATAATATAATAATATAATAATATAATAATATAATAATATAATAATATAATAATATAATAATATAATAATATAATAATATAATAATATAATAATATAATAATATAATAATATAATAATATAATAATATAATAATATAATAATATAATAATATAATAATATAATAATATAATAATATAATAATATAATAATATAATAATATAATAATATAATAATATAATAATATAATAATATAATAATATAATAATATAATAATATAATAATATAATAATATAATAATATAATAATATAATAATATAATAATATAATAATATAATAATATAATAATATAATAATATAATAATATAATAATATAATAATATAATAATATAATAATATAATAATATAATAATATAATAATATAATAATATAATAATATAATAATATAATAATATAATAATATAATAATATAATAATATAATAATATAATAATATAATAATATAATAATATAATAATATAATAATATAATAATATAATAATATAATAATATAATAATATAATAATATAATAATATAATAATATAATAATATAATAATATAATAATATAGAAATAAAGTAATATAGTAATATAATAATATAATAATATTATAATATTATAATATAATAATATAATAATATAATAATATAATAATATAATAATATAATAATATAATAATATAATAATATAATAATATAATAATATAATAATATAATAATATAATAATATAATAATATAATAATATAATAATATAATAATATAATAATATAATAATATAATAATATAATAATATAATAATATAATAATATAATAATATAATAATATAATAATATAATAATATAATAATATAATAATATAATAATATAATAATATAATAATATAATAATATAATAATATAATAATATAATAATATAATAATATAATAATATAATAATATAATAATATAATAATATAATAATATAATAATATAATAATATAATAATATAATAATATAATAATATAATAATATAATAATATAATAATATAATAATATAATAATATAATAATATAATAATATAATAATATAATAATATAATAATATAATAATATAATAATATAATAATATAATAATATAATAATATAATAATATAATAATATAATAATATAATAATATAATAATATAATAATATAATAATATAATAATATAATAATATAATAATATAATAATATAATAATATAATAATATAATAATATAATAATATAATAATATAATAATATAATAATATAATAATATAATAATATAATAATATAATAATATAATAATATAATAATATATTAATATAATAATATAATAATATAATAATATAATAATATAATAATATAATAATATAATAATATAATAATATATTAATATAATAATATAATAATATAATAATATAATAATATAATAATATAATAATATAATAATATAATAATATAATAATATAATAATATAATAATATAATAATAATATAATAATATAATAATATAATAATATAATAATATTATAATATAATAATATAATAATATAATAATATAATGTAATAATATAATAATAATAATATATAATAATGATATAATGATATAATAATATAATAATATAATAATATTATAATATAATAATATAATAATATAATAATATAATAATATAATAATATAATAATATAATAATATAATAATAATAATATATAATAATGATATAATGATATAATAATATAAGAAATGATTTATTTGATAATCTTAACTAAAGAATAATTTAATTCGAGACTTCCTAACAAGAATTGCATCCTTAAACTTTCTCCTCAACATGCTTATCTGGCCGTAAAAGGCTTACTACCTACATCTTTAAAAACCCAATGTATACCGCCATAATTTAACTTCCGTTCACGTTTACAGATATTGGTTAAGAAAGGTATGCGGTTGCGTTGATCGTTTAAAACTGTTTATTGTATACCACATGAAACCCAGATAATGCATGGTGGTTAGACTATCAAAACTATAAAATTAGTGCAACAAATTGAAAGACATTAAATGATGGTGATAAAATTCATAAATACACATAATTTAAAATGCAAAACTCACATTTCAAAACAAAATCGATTGACAATTTTGAAATTTTTATATAGATCGATAATTTTAAACCGATTTAAAGTAGAAATGTATCGTTCATACTAAACCAAATACAAAAATGGGATTCCGAATTTAAAGTTTAATCATCCGACACATTTATTTTTTATGCTTCCTTCAAGATTTAAGTGCAATTCTTATCTTACTGTATGTAAGAAAATAAAAATCGTTTTTATTGTTCAGTCGCTATAAATTACTTGCAAAAAAGTGTTTTGTAATCTAAAAAAAAAAAAAAAAAAAAAAAAAAAAAAAAAAAAAAAAAAAAACAATAAAAAAATTCTAAATTCTAATTCTCATCCTTCTTTAAATCCGAATAGTGACAACAACAACAATAAAAATAATTTTTGCTGTTAGGAGTTGGCGGGTTCACAAGAAGAAAGACAACATTGGTTTTCTACACACATAACGCCACCAATGTTCAGTAATGTTCAGGGGTAATTTATGGAATGGCGTGTGGAGCTTTGTTGGTTGTTTTTGCTCTATCGTTTGTAAGAGGAACTGGACCTACGGCGACGTAATCAATCTCGGAGTTGTTAACAAGATTTGTGATTGTATTTGTGATTGTAAGTAGAGCAGCTTGGAGTTGGCTTTGATTTTTGGAGGTTTGAACAGTGGAGTTTCAGAGGGTCTGCTGTTTAAGCTGTTTTGATTGGAGATTGATGGTGAGGAGATTTTATTATGTATTGAAGCCGGTGTGTGACAGTGAAATCGGTCAATGAATTTGGGTTCCGCGTCTGATTGTGATCTATGTGGATCACAGAGTGATTCTGTACCATGTTTTCTTGAGCTGAGGCCGAAGGTGTTGTTGGTGGATTGGTGTCTAGTGCATGGGGAGATAGAGGGTGGTTTGAAGACTGAATATTTGGGAATTCTATGTTTGTGGTTTTTAAGTATTTTTTAAGGAGCTTAGTCAATAATTGAGATGTTTCTGTCTGGAATGGGGCGTGTTGTTTCGTCGAAGTGCTTTGATGGGAAGTTGTAGTTTGCTGTTGTGATGTTGTTGGGGACAGATCAATTGCGGTGATTTACTGGTCTTTAGCTGTAAGAGTGTTGCGGATGTCCGTAAGGGTTGGATTTGGATTGTAAAGTTCTGTAACTACGGTGGCTCAACTTGGTTTGCTTAGTGGAGTAGTTGCAGGTACTTTGTTTTTGATCAATTTGTGACATTGTGTTGTATTATTGATGTTCTGGTTGATTGCTGCTCTGTCGTGTCTGTGAGTGTTGTGGCTGGATGGAGTGAGGTTTTTATCTTGTTCAGGCCACGTTTCCGTGATTATGGTTACTTTTGACAGTGACTCGACTTTTGACTTGACTTTTGACTTGACTTTTGACTTGACTTTTGACTTGACTTTGGACTTGACTTTTGACTTGACTTTTGACTTGACTTTTGACTTGACTTTTGACTTGACTTTTGACTTGACTTTTGACTTGACTTTTGACTTGACTTTTGACTTGACTTTTGACTTGACTTTTGACTTGACTTTTGACTTGACTTTTGACTTGACTTTTGACTTGACTTTTGACTTGACTTTTGACTTGACTTTTGACTTGACTTTTGACTTGACTTTTGACTTGACTTTTGACTTGACTTTTGACTTGACTTTTGACTTGACTTTTGACTTGACTTTTGATTTGACTTTTGACTTGACTTTTGACTTTTGACTTGACTTTTGACTTGACTTTTGACTTGACTTTTGACTTGACTTTTGACTTGACTTTTGACTTGACTTTTGACTTGACTTTTGACTTGACTTTTGACTTGACTTTTGACTTGACTTTTGACTTGACTTTTGACTTGACTTTTGACTTGACTTTTGACTTGACTTTTGACTTGACTTTTGACTTGACTTTTGACTTGACTTTTGACTTGACTTTTGACTTGACTTTTGACTTGACTTTTGACTTGACTTTTGACTTGACTTTTGACTTGACTTTTGACTTGACTTTTGACTTGACTTTTGCTTGACTTTTGACTTGACTTTTGACTTGACTTTTGACTTGACTTTTGACTTGACTTTTGACTTGACTTTTGACTTGACTTTTGACTTGACTTTTGACTTGACTTTTGACTTGACTTTTGACTTGACTTTTGACTTGACTTTTAGCTTGAATTTAGATAAGACAATCAAATGTATTTGGTTTTATTAATAGAGTCATGTTGATTGCATAAACCAATCTGGCAAATCCATATATATATATATATATAAGTGTTTGTAAATTGTTTGGCCCAATTTAATATTTTTACTAAACATTTTGAGTATTTTATACTATTCGTGATGAAATCCTTTTTGAAACACTCTTTATCTAGATTGTGTTTAACAAATTGAATATTGAATGTTGCGTGAATATAAGTCTTTAATTAAATCAAAAATTGTATTAATAACGATGTTTGCTGTGCACGTGTATCAATTTAATCATAAACAATATCAGCATTTACCTCATTCAAACGATTTTGAATTAATTCAAAACGAATAATAAGGTAAATTATAATTTTGTACATTAATCTAAAATTACTTCAGTAACACACAGGTTCTAAGATGGAATTAATTCTTAAGCTTGTAATTGGTTATGTGTGCTTCGTTAGAATTATTGATGTAAGTTCGATTTAGTATTATCGGTTAAACTCTACAATTTGATTGCAATTTTAAGATAATATAATTTTTATGTCTGTAGTCAAGAATGATGCGCTTCCAACCTAATGATGAATTATATGAGTATACAATCGATCCAAATGTTCCATCAATTAAGACGTATATGTCTATGACGAATTTTTCTTTTGAACAAATCGACGATGATCAAGTTGAGATTGGAGGGTATGGCCAATATGAAAAATCAATGGATCCTAGAATGCCGCTACTATTTGATATAAGAACGACATATTTAAAAAACGGGGTATGGTACGATACAGGATTTCGATTAACTATACCAAATGGATGTCAAGAATTTGTGAATCCAAGTCGTTTTTACTATAATATCACAAAACTATGGACCAATTGTCCACCCCAAAAGGAGGTTAATATAATTAAACCCACACAGCATCAATTCAAACTTACTTTGTCATTTTTTTACAGGATAAATGGGAAGTTGAGCGTCATATTGTTGATTTGAGAATTAATTTTCCACCATCTATACCGACTGGTACATGGCGCGGGTTTCTTCAGATATTTCAATTGGGTACGATTCACAAAATTGGGATGATGGCCCAAGCAGATCTTATCGAAATTGTTTGAATTGTATTGTAAGCAATAATAAAATTATATAATAGCGAGTCCTTTAAAATATTTTAATTTTAAAAATCGAATACAATTATAGTTTAGAATGATTTTCTACTAAAACTCAGATCTGTTTCTATAAAAAGTTGCAAGCCAAAATATATTTTGTTCGAGCGGTGCAAACTAAAATTCCCAAAAATGTTTCTCCAAAAATGTGTGTGTAATATTAAGCGTATCAAAAGCAGACTTTTGACTTTTGATTTGATTTTTGACTTGACTTTTGACTTGACTTTTGACTTGACTTTTGACTTGACTTTTGATTTGACTTTTGATTTGACTTTTGACTTGACTTTTGACTTGACTTTTGACTTGACTTTTGACTTGACTTTTGACTTGACTTTTGACTTGAATTTTGACTTGACTTTTGACTTGACTTTTGACTTGACTTTTGACTTGACTTTTGACTTGACTTTTGACTTGACTTGACTTTTGACTTGACTTTTGACTTGACTTTTGACTTGACTTTTGACTTGACTTTTGACTTGACTTTTGACTTGACTTTTGACTTGACTTTTGACTTGACTTTTGCTTTGACTTTTGACTTGATTTTTGACTTGACTTTTGACTTGACTTTTGACTTGACTTTTGACTTGACTTTTGACTTGACTTTTGACTTGACTTTTGACTTGACTTTTAACTTGACTTTTGACTTGACTTTTGACTTGACTTTTGACTTGACTTTTGACTTGACTTTTGACTTGACTTTTGACTTGACTTTTGACTTGACTTTTGACTTGACTTTTGACTTGACTTTTGACTTGACTTTTGACTTGACTTTTGACTTGACTTTTGACTTGACTTTTGACTTGACATTTGACTTGACTTTTGACTTGACTTTTGACTTGACTTTTGACTTGACTTTTGACTTGACTTTTGACTTGAATTTTGACTTGACTTTTGACTTGACTTTTGACTTGACTTTTGACTTGACTTTTGACTTGACTTTTGACTTGACTTTTGGTTGATTTTTAACATGACTTTTAACTTGACAGTCAAATGCATCAAGTTTTATTAGTAATGTCACGTCAACCGCAGATGTTATTCTAGCAGATCCTAAACCGTGTCCAGATTTAAAAACTTTAATAATTGTTTCGCACTATTGAATATTTTTACTAACAATTTTAAGCATTTTATACAAAAGATGATAAATCGTATTTTGGAACACCTTTTATCTAGCTTGTGCCAATAATTAAGTAATAGCAAATCGAATCTTGTTTATTGCGTGATATTTAGTCTTCAATTAAATTAATTGTCGTGTTTATTACGATGTTTGCTGTGTACATGTATCATTTTAATCATAATTACCATCGATATGATTTTCAATTAATTTATAACGTATAATAAGGTCAATTTTAATTTTTTACATTGATCTAAAATTTCTTCAGTAACTCACAGGTTCCAAGATGGAATTAATTCTTAAGCTTGTAATTGGTTATGTGTGCTTCGTTAGAATTATTGATGTAAGTTTGATTTGCGGGTATTATCGTTTAATCTCTACAATTTGATTGTAATTTTAAGATAATTTAATTTTAATATCTGTAGTCAAAAATGATGCGCTTCCAACCTAATGATGAATTCTATGAGTATTCAATCTATCCAAATGTTCCATCAATTAAGACATATTTGTCTACGAAGAATTTATCTTTTGAACAAATCGACGATGATCAAGTTGAGATTGGTGGGTATGCCCTATATGAAAAATCAATGGATCCTAGAATGCCGCTACTATTTGATATAAGAACGACATATTTAAAAAACGGGGTATGGTACGATACAGGACTTCGATTAACTATACCAAGTGGATGTCAAAATTTTTTGAATCCAAGTCGTTTTTACTATAATATCACAAAACTATGGACCAACTGTCCACCCCAAAAGAAGGTTAATATAATTAAACCCACACAGCATCAATTCAAATTTACTATATCAGTTTTTTACAGGATAAATGGGAAATTGAGCATCATATTGTTGATTTAAGAATTAATTTTCCACCATCTATACCGCAAATATCAATTGGGTACAATTCACAAAATTGGAATGATGATCCAAGTAGATCTTATCGAAATTGTTTGAATTGTATTGTGAGCAATAGTAAAATTATATAATAGTGAGTCCTTTAAAATGTTTTATTTTTAAAAATCGAATTAAATTAAAATTTAGCACAATCATTCACTCCTCAGATCTGTTGTCTCTTTGAAACTTTTTGAAGCTTATCAGAAGCAGAAGTTCTCAGGTTTAAAATTTTGCTGAATTTAAAGAAATGTTTGATTTTTTTCAACGAAGTGTAGATTTAGTTCAATACAAAATGAATTCTATAAATAAATGATAATAAAAATCATTCAACACCAAAACTAAATAAAATAACTGTTAAACCGATAAATACGTCCATTATCCCACAAAGCTATGAATGTATCTACATAAAATGTATAGCGATGGTCCGATTATGATGATGGTTAAAAATCAGGCATGGGACCAACCATTACAACTAACGGAGAAATAAGGTTGGGGCGTGAGTGTGTTCTCTACAAATTGCAAACGTTAACAGGCTCCTCTATATGTGCCACATATGAATAAAACTCGTCGTTGCTTGGTAAGTATAACCTGGATTTGAATTTCCTTGTTTCCGTTGTTGATAATTATTTGACTATTAATTCTAAGTCGAATATTGTGATTTTTTGGAGCATAGAAGTTTATGGATGGAATAATGATTCTGGCACATCTAAAAACAGATGGCTAATGTTGTATAGGTGGCGGGCGATCAGCCCAACGTAATACGGCGAAGTAAACAACAAAGGTGGATGTCACTCATAAATGGTGAATGAAATAACACTCAACATTGCTTCTGTACTGCTAACATAGCAACTGCAATCTCAGCCATGTTACTTACTTCCGTCAAATTCTTGCAGTTGTATTTATGAATTTCACCGAATGACAAGATTCTACGTTAACGTGCACTTTGAACGTCTTTTTCGAGAGTAATGACGAATATGAAACTATTTTCAACTTTAATATACTGTTTATTCACTTTGACAACAATTGATGATCTTCCTTTATCCAATTCTGCTTTAGATACGCCTAATATTACAAACACAGAGAAACATTTTTGGGAAATTTAGTTTTTACCGCCCGGGCAAAATGTATTTTAGCTTCCAACTTTTTATAGTAACAAATATGAGTTTGAGTATAGAGAATAATTATGCTTAACTAGAATTTTAATCAATTTTTAAAAATAAAACGTTTTTAAGGACACGTTAGTATATAATTTTATTATTGCTCACATACAAATTCATGCAATTTCGGTAACATCTGTTTGGAACATAATCTCCCATTTGAAATTCGTGCCAAACTGATATATCTTACCAAGTCCTTGCCATTTACTACTCGGTACAGATGGAGGAAAATTCATTCTAAAATCGATAATATGAGGCTGCATTCCCCACTTATTCTGTAAAAAAAAAATTTATAATAAATCTTTAACAAAATCTTTTGTACAGCGTAATTATACTAACCCCCTTTTGTGGTGGACATTTCGTCCATAGTTTCGTAACATTATACCAGAAACGACTTGGATTCAAAAATTCTTCACAAAAATTTGGTAACGTTAATCGAAATAGTGCATTATTCCAAGCCCCGTTTTGAAAATATTTTCTTGTTCCATCCAATTGCACTGGGAATATATAGGATCCATTGATTTTAAAAATAAGATATACCCACTAACCTGAACTTTGTTATCGTCGATTTGATTTAAATCTAAATTCGCAGTAGTGACATACCCCTTAAATGATGAAATACATGGATCGCTTGGATACAGAAACAATTCATCTTCTAGGGTTATGAGCATTATTTTTGCCTACGAACATCAAGACTAACAAAATTTTAAAATTGTAATCAAATAATAATACCCATAAATTGAACTTACATCAATAATTTCAACGAAACACAAATAACTTATTACAAGCTTAAGGATTAATTTCATCTTGGAACCTGTCTGTTACTGAAGTAATTTTAGGATAATGTAAAAAATTAAAATTTGCTTTATTATTCGTTTTGAATTAATTGAAACGATGGTAATTATGATTAAAATGACATGTGCACAGCAAACATCGTAATAAACACGATAATTAATTTAATTAAAGACTAATTATCACACAAAAAACAAGATTCGATCTGTAACTACTTAATTTTAGATAAAATCTAGACAGAGGTTGTTCCAAAATACGATTTTATCATCTTTTGTATAAAATGCTTAAAATTGTTAGTAAAAATATTCAATAATGCGAAACTATTATTAAAGTTTTTAAATCTGGACACGGTTTAGGATCTGCTAGAATAACATCTGCGGTTGACGTGACATTACTAATAAAACTTGATGCATTTGACTGTCCAGTTAAAAGTCATGTTAAAAATCAACCAAAAGTCAAGTCAAAAGTCAAGTCAAAAGTCAAGTCAAAAGTCAAGTCAAAAATCAAGTCAAAAGTCAAGTCAAAAGTCAAGTCAAAAGTCAAGTCAAAAGTCAAGTCAAAAGTCAAGTCAAAAGTCAAGTCAAATGTCAAGTCAAAAGTCAAGTCAAAAGTCAAGTCAAAAGTCAAGTCAAAAGTCAAGTCAAAAGTCAAGTCAAAAGTCAAGTCAAAAGTCAAGTCAAAAGTCAAGTCAAAAGTCAAGTCAAAAGTCAAGTCAAAAGTCAAGTCAAAAGTCAAGTCAAAAGTCAAGTCAAAAGTCAAGTCAAAAGTCAAGTCAAAAGTTAAGTCAAAAGTCAAGTCAAAAGTCAAGTCAAAAGTCAAGTCAAAAGTCAAGTCAAAAGTCAAGTCAAAAGTCAAGTCAAAAATCAAGTCAAAAGTCAAAGCAAAAGTCAAGTCAAAAGTCAAGTCAAAAGTCAAGTCAAAAGTCAAGTCAAAAGTCAAGTCAAAAGTCAAGTCAAAAGTCAAGTCAAAAGTCAAGTCAAAAGTCAAGTCAAGTCAAAAGTCAAGTCAAAAGTCAAGTCAAAAGTCAAGTCAAAAGTCAAGTCAAAAGTCAAGTCAAAAGTCAAGTCAAAAATCAATCAAAAGTCAAAAGTCTGCTTTTGATACGCTTAATATTACACACACATTTTTGGAGAAACATTTTTGGGAATTTTAGTTTGCACCGCTCGAACAAAATATATTTTGGCTTGCAACTTTTTATAGAAACAGATCTGAGTTTTAGTAGAAAATCATTCTAAACTATAATTGTATTCGATTTTTAAAATTAAAATATTTTAAAGGACTCGCTATTATATAATTTTATTATTGCTTACAATACAATTCAAACAATTTCGATAAGATCTGCTTGGGCCATCATCCCAATTTTGTGAATCGTACCCAATTGAAATATCTGAAGAAACCCGCGCCATGTACCAGTCGGTATAGATGGTGGAAAATTAATTCGCAAATCAACAATATGACGCTCAACTTCCCATTTATCCTGTAAAAAAATGACAAAGTAAGTTTGAATTGATGCTGTGTGGGTTTAATTATATTAACCTTCTTTTGGGGTGGACAATTGGTCCATAGTTTTGTGATATTATAGTAAAAACGACTTGGATTCACAAATTCTTGACATCCATTTGGTATAGTTAATCGAAATCCTGTATCGTACCATACCCCGTTTTTTAAATATGTCGTTCTTATATCAAATAGTAGCGGCATTCTAGGATCCATTGATTTTTCATATTGGCCATACCCTCCAATCTCAACTTGATCATCGTCGATTTGTTCAAAAGAAAAATTCGTCATAGACATATACGTCTTAATTGATGGAACATTTGGATCGATTGTATACTCATATAATTCATCATTAGGTTGGAAGCGCATCATTCTTGACTACAGACATAAAAATTATATTATCTTAAAATTGCAATCAAATTGTAGAGTTTAACCGATAATACTAAATCGAACTTACATCAATAATTCTAACGAAGCACACATAACCAATTACAAGCTTAAGAATTAATTCCATCTTAGAACCTGTGTGTTACTGAAGTAATTTTAGATTAATGTACAAAATTATAATTTACCTTATTATTCGTTTTGAATTAATTCAAAATCGTTTGAATGAGGTAAATGCTGATATTGTTTATGATTAAATTGATACACGTGCACAGCAAACATCGTTATTAATACAATTTTTGATTTAATTAAAGACTTATATTCACGCAACATTCAATATTCAATTTGTTAAACACAATCTAGATAAAGACTGTTTCAAAAAGGATATCATCACGAATAGTATAAAATACTCAAAATGTTTAGTAAAAATATTAAATTGGGCCAAACAATTTACAAACACTTATATATATATATATATATATGGATTTGCCAGATTGGTTAATGCAATCAACATGACTCTATTAATAAAACCAAATACATTTGATTGTCTTATCTAAATTCAAGCTAAAAGTCAAGTCAAAAGTCAAGTCAAAAGTCAAGTCAAAAGTCAAGTCAAAAGTCAAGTCAAAAGTCAAGTCAAAAATCAATCAAAAGTCAAAAGTCTGCTTTTGATACGCTTAATATTACACACACATTTTTGGAGAAACATTTTTGGGAATTTTAGTTTGCACCGCTCGAACAAAATATATTTTGGCTTGCAACTTTTTATAGAAACAGATCTGAGTTTTAGTAGAAAATCATTCTAAACTATAATTGTATTCGATTTTTAAAATTAAAATATTTTAAAGGACTCGCTATTATATAATTTTATTATTGCTTACAATACAATTCAAACAATTTCGATAAGATCTGCTTGGGCCATCATCCCAATTTTGTGAATCGTACCCAATTGAAATATCTGAAGAAACCCGCGCCATGTACCAGTCGGTATAGATGGTGGAAAATTAATTCGCAAATCAACAATATGACGCTCAACTTCCCATTTATCCTGTAAAAAAATGACAAAGTAAGTTTGAATTGATGCTGTGTGGGTTTAATTATATTAACCTTCTTTTGGGGTGGACAATTGGTCCATAGTTTTGTGATATTATAGTAAAAACGACTTGGATTCACAAATTCTTGACATCCATTTGGTATAGTTAATCGAAATCCTGTATCGTACCATACCCCGTTTTTTAAATATGTCGTTCTTATATCAAATAGTAGCGGCATTCTAGGATCCATTGATTTTTCATATTGGCCATACCCTCCAATCTCAACTTGATCATCGTCGATTTGTTCAAAAGAAAAATTCGTCATAGACATATACGTCTTAATTGATGGAACATTTGGATCGATCGTATACTCATATAATTCATCATTAGGTTGGAAGCGCATCATTCTTGACTACAGACATAAAAATTATATTATCTTAAAATTGCAATCAAATTGTAGAGTTTAACCGATAATACTAAATCGAACTTACATCAATAATTCTAACGAAGCACACATAACCAATTACAAGCTTAAGAATTAATTCCATCTTAGAACCTGTGTGTTACTGAAGTAATTTTAGATTAATGTACAAAATTATAATTTACCTTATTATTCGTTTTGAATTAATTCAAAATCGTTTGAATGAGGTAAATGCTGATATTGTTTATGATTAAATTGATACACGTGCACAGCAAACATCGTTATTAATACAATTTTTGATTTAATTAAAGACTTATATTCACGCAACATTCAATATTCAATTTGTTAAACACAATCTAGATAAAGACTGTTTCAAAAAGGATATCATCACGAATAGTATAAAATACTCAAAATGTTTAGTAAAAATATTAAATTGGGCCAAACAATTTACAAACACTTATATATATATATATATATGGATTTGCCAGATTGGTTAATGCAATCAACATGACTCTATTAATAAAACCAAATACATTTGATTGTCTTATCTAAATTCAAGCTAAAAGTCAAGTCAAAAGTCAAGTCAAAAGTCAAGTCAAAAGTCAAGTCAAAAGTCAAGTCAAAAGTCAAGTCAAAAGTCAAGTCAAAAGTCAAGTCAAAAGTCAAGTCAAAAGTCAAGTCAAAAGTCAAGCAAAAGTCAAGTCAAAAGTCAAGTCAAAAGTCAAGTCAAAAGTCAAGTCAAAAGTCAAGTCAAAAGTCAAGTCAAAAGTCAAGTCAAAAGTCAAGTCAAAAGTCAAGTCAAAAGTCAAGTCCAACGTCAAGTCAAAAGTCAAGTCAAAAGTCAAGTCAAACGTCAAGTCATAAATCACACTATATTGATTTTATTTAGCATACCACGAATCTCAGCATTTTTGAGTTGCACAAGATGCTTTTTGTGGTTTCTCGCATGCGCATGATTACTAATTTTTTCCTGACGTATACCTTTGGTATTGCCCTGTATAAGTTCCTATGTACCAAGGAGCATTCACTTTTCACCACAATACTTTAGTTTGGAAGTGTTATATTATTTTATTATTAGTTTTCTTAGTTCTGCTCGAAACATACCTTAAGTCCATACATGATTGAAAATTGACATTCAAATAAATTATTTAGCACGAGAATTAAATTAAATATCCGTTAAACAAATAAAACTCATTAAAACCTGCAATTTCCTTGGTTCTATTTGATGATTTATGATTTTTTCCAAGTTACAGTTTTCATTCTATTGCTTCAAAACCTAATTATAAAGTTTCCATTATTCTCGCCCATCCACTTCTAAATCTTGTGATCCGGCTAGCACAAGGATCTCTCAAACGTACAAAGAACACATTAAAATTATTAGGGCATAACTTGTTCATATATGACTTTTACAAAAATCCGTTTGAACATATATGTTCTGCAATTTTAAATCCAACATATGTATTATGTGTGCAGACATCCAACATGAATGAATTTTTTTTTGTAATGTTTTTTCATTCAATTGCAACATACAAACACATAATTATAATGCAAACAACATATAATGCTGCATTAATAGAAAATTAACATTAATTTATGGCTATGGAATATTCATAGACGAGGATCGTATGATAAGTACTTTGTAGTGGTTTCGAGGTAATCAGAATGAAAAAGACAATTTCTAGAACGCACTTGGAATGCAGAACCGAAACGTCGATTCCAGACGTTTTGCATAGGTATTCGGCAAATCGTGCAGGAACACCTTATGCAATGCAGTGATTTGTGATTTGTAGCCTGTAAAATACGACTCAATGCAAATCATTGGTTTTCAAAACGTTAAAATTTACAAAAAAAACTTGTAGCAATGAGGAAGGAAAACTCTAATAAAAATGTCATAAACGTAAGCATATAAATTCTAAGAGTTTTTTTGTGGTCGTTGTTGTTGTTTATTGCGAAAGCTTTTATTGTTCTTATACAGCGCTTTTATATATATTATGAAGGTAATTTTTTTATTTCGGCGGTAAGAGAGGAGCACTGAAAAGAACATAACGAACACGTTATATATTACCCAGACATTAGGGAAATCAATATTAGGTTGGTTTCATTTTGCAACCGTGTATAAAGTACGTGTGTGTATGTAGAAAATTTGTGATTGATTTTCTGTATTACGCGCACTTTTCCACTATGTTTACGTACCCAAGGTGTTGAAATGATCAAGTTGTGAATTATTATACCGCAATCGTTATTATTATACTCGTGTATATACACAAAATGTATTATGTCTTTAAGATAACAGGGTGGTCGCATGTCTTCTAACAATAAAATATATGTTGAAATATTTAATATAAATAAATATACACTTTTCCAAGATGTTATAACGCCAGGGATAAAATGTCACATGGGAATCATAATCATAAATTCGTTTTGTTACGTCTTTATGTCCGAAATGAGAAAAATGACGGTAGATATACACACAAGGCAATGATATCAAATAGCATCATCATCTTATGTTTAAATACATTCGTGTAATACCCTTAATAGACATAAAAATGTTGTAACATAAATTGACTGAAATTAAATTCAATTCAGTTAACTTAAAAATAAAAATTGTCACCCAACACTCATACTCATACACGCATAAACGATTTTGTGGATGAAATGATAAAAAAACGATTTTTACCTCCGTGTGGTTGTGGGGCACTTGTATGTTTCGTAAAGTTTTTAAGGATACCTGGGCTGGCCAGTCGCGTCCGGAATATTCAAACAATTTTTTCCCATTTCATTCATGATAACAGGCCTGATTAACACCTTATACAACTTCAGCTGGTTGGTATTTGCAAGATATTAACACTTCATCAGTGGATGAAGGACATATAAAGCACGGTTGCCTCCAATTTTTACAAACACTTGGAAGAATAATATAATAATATAATAATATAATAATATAATAATATAATAATATAATAATATAATAATATAATAATATAATAATATAATAATATAATAATATAATAATATAATAATATAATAATATAATAATATAATAATATAATAATATAATAATATAATAATATAATAATATAATAATATAATAATATAATAATATAATAATATAATAATATAATAATATAATAATATAATAATATAATAATATAATAATATAATAATATAATAATATAATAATATAATAATATAATAATATAATAATATAATAATATAATAATATAATAATATAATAATATAATAATATAATAATATAATAATATAATAATATAATAATATAATAATATAATAATATAATAATATAATAATATAATAATATAATAATATAATAATATAATAATATAATAATATAATAATATAATAATATAATAATATAATAATATAATAATATAATAATATAATAATATAATAATATAATAATATAATAATATAATAATATAATAATATAATAATATAATAATATAATAATATAATAATATAATAATATAATAATATAATAATATAATAATATAATAATATAATAATATAATAATATAATAATATAATAATATAATAATATAATAATATAATAATATAATAATATAATAATATAATAATATAATAATATAATAATATAATAATATAATAATATAATAATATAATAATATAATAATATAATAATATAATAATATAATAATATAATAATATAATAATATAATAATATAATAATATAATAATATAATAATATAATAATATAATAATATAATAATATAATAATATAATAATATAATAATATAATAATATAATAATATAATAATATAATAATATAATAATATAATAATATAATAATATAATAATATAATAATATAATAATATAATAATATAATAATATAATAATATAATAATATAATAATATAATAATATAATAATATAATAATATAATAATATAATAATATAATAATATAATAATATAATAATATAATAATATAATAATATAATAATATAATAATATAATAATATAATAATATAATAATATAATAATATAATAATATAATAATATAATAATATAATAATATAATAATATAATAATATAATAATATAATAATATAATAATATAATAATATAATAATATAATAATATAATAATATAATAATATAATAATATAATAATATAATAATATAATAATATAATAATATAATAATATAATAATATAATAATATAATAATATAATAATATAATAATATAATAATATAATAATATAATAATATAATAATATAATAATATAATAATATAATAATATAATAATATAATAATATAATAATATAATAATATAATAATATAATAATATAATAATATAATAATATAATAATATAATAATATAATAATATAATAATATAATAATATAATAATATAATAATATAATAATATAATAATATAATAATATAATAATATAATAATATAATAATATAATAATATAATAATATAATAATATAATAATATAATAATATAATAATATAATAATATAATAATATAATAATATAATAATATAATAATATAATAATATAATAATATAATAATATAATAATATAATAATATAATAATATAATAATATAATAATATAATAATATAATAATATAATAATATAATAATATAATAATATAATAATATAATAATATAATAATATAATAATATAATAATATAATAATATAATAATATAATAATATAATAATATAATAATATAATAATATAATAATATAATAATATAATAATATAATAATATAATAATATAATAATATAATAATATAATAATATAATAATATAATAATATAATAATATAATAATATAATAATATAATAATATAATAATATAATAATATAATAATATAATAATATAATAATATAATAATATAATAATATAATAATATAATAATATAATAATATAATAATATAATAATATAATAATATAATAATATAATAATATAATAATATAATAATATAATAATATAATAATATAATAATATAATAATATAATAATATAATAATATAATAATATAATAATATAATAATATAATAATATAATAATATAATAATATAATAATATAATAATATAATAATATAATAATATAATAATATAATAATATAATAATATAATAATATAATAATATAATAATATAATAATATAATAATATAATAATATAATAATATAATAATATAATAATATAATAATATAATAATATAATAATATAATAATATAATAATATAATAATATAATAATATAATAATATAATAATATAATAATATAATAATATAATAATATAATAATATAATAATATAATAATATAATAATATAATAATATAATAATATAATAATATAATAATATAATAATATAATAATATAATAATATAATAATATAATAATATAATAATATAATAATATAATAATATAATAATATAATAATATAATAATATAATAATATAATAATATAATAATATAATAATATAATAATATAATAATATAATAATATAATAATATAATAATATAATAATATAATAATATAATAATATAATAATATAATAATATAATAATATAATAATATAATAATATAATAATATAATAATATAATAATATAATAATATAATAATATAATAATATAATAATATAATAATATAATAATATAATAATATAATAATATAATAATATAATAATATAATAATATAATAATATAATAATATAATAATATAATAATATAATAATATAATAATATAATAATATAATAATATAATAATATAATAATATAATAATATAATAATATAATAATATAATAATATAATAATATAATAATATAATAATATAATAATATAATAATATAATAATATAATAATATAATAATATAATAATATAATAATATAATAATATAATAATATAATAATATAATAATATAATAATATAATAATATAATAATATAATAATATAATAATATAATAATATAATAATATAATAATATAATAATATAATAATATAATAATATAATAATATAATAATATAATAATATAATAATATAATAATATAATAATATAATAATATAATAATATAATAATATAATAATATAATAATATAATAATATAATAATATAATAATATAATAATATAATAATATAATAATATAATAATATAATAATATAATAATATAATAATATAATAATATAATAATATAATAATATAATAATATAATAATATAATAATATAATAATATAATAATATAATAATATAATAATATAATAATATAATAATATAATAATATAATAATATAATAATATAATAATATAATAATATAATAATATAATAATATAATAATATAATAATATAATAATATAATAATATAATAATATAATAATATAATAATATAATAATATAATAATATAATAATATAATAATATAATAATATAATAATATAATAATATAATAATATAATAATATAATAATATAATAATATAATAATATAATAATATAATAATATAATAATATAATAATATAATAATATAATAATATAATAATATAATAATATAATAATATAATAATATAATAATATAATAATATAATAATATAATAATATAATAATATAATAATATAATAATATAATAATATAATAATATAATAATATAATAATATAATAATATAATAATATAATAATATAATAATATAATAATATAATAATATAATAATATAATAATATAATAATATAATAATATAATAATATAATAATATAATAATATAATAATATAATAATATAATAATATAATAATATAATAATATAATAATATAATAATATAATAATATAATAATATAATAATATAATAATATAATAATATAATAATATAATAATATAATAATATAATAATATAATAATATAATAATATAATAATATAATAATATAATAATATAATAATATAATAATATAATAATATAATAATATAATAATATAATAATATAATAATATAATAATATAATAATATAATAATATAATAATATAATAATATAATAATATAATAATATAATAATATAATAATATAATAATATAATAATATAATAATATAATAATATAATAATATAATAATATAATAATATAATAATATAATAATATAATAATATAATAATATAATAATATAATAATATAATAATATAATAATATAATAATATAATAATATAATAATATAATAATATAATAATATAATAATATAATAATATAATAATATAATAATATAATAATATAATAATATAATAATATAATAATATAATAATATAATAATATAATAATATAATAATATAATAATATAATAATATAATAATATAATAATATAATAATATAATAATATAATAATATAATAATATAATAATATAATAATATAATAATATAATAATATAATAATATAATAATATAATAATATAATAATATAATAATATAATAATATAATAATATAATAATATAATAATATAATAATATAATAATATAATAATATAATAATATAATAATATAATAATATAATAATATAATAATATAATAATATAATAATATAATAATATAATAATATAATAATATAATAATATAATAATATAATAATATAATAATATAATAATATAATAATATAATAATATAATAATATAATAATATAATAATATAATAATATAATAATATAATAATATAATAATATAATAATATAATAATAACACATAAAAAATTTTCAATGTGTCTATAACTTGCAAATTGAACAAAAACTGTCCAATACCAAAACTAAATGAAACAACCGTGGAACTGACAAAATACTTTATTGAATTAGTCGAAATTCCAATTTATATACATTTCAATCGACGCCAAACTCTAAAATGTATATACATGTAATGCAGAAGCATGTGGTAAATAAATTTAGGGTCGGAATGTGGTGTCGTAAATAAATTTAGTACAGGAATGCTTAAAAATCCCGGAGTTTGCTTGTCAGGAACCGGGCCTCGATACCCGGACATTGAGTAACGTACTGGAAAAATAAATTACTGAATGCAGTGGTCAACATAATCAACATAGTCAAAGATTCAAAAATCGCTCGATATTAGAAGAACACTTTTGGTGTCTGTAAATTTTGACTAAAGTCTCGGTGTCACCTCATATCTCAAAAAGATTGTAGAAAGCAGTAAAAAAGTCTGCTTCATACTAAGACAAGAAGCAAACGAAACTTGGGACATTAAACAAAGGGCCAAAGACTATATACAAAGGCCTAGTTGTTGCATTACTCATATATGGTTGTGCTGGGTGGGCTGTTAGAATAAATTGTCACCACCGAAGGATGTTACTTGGAAGATAGGGTTGCTAGGTGTAACCTAAGAAGTAGGAAAAGTGTCAGCTAATTTTCACTAATTTATTATATGGTGTTTGATTTAAGTATCATATAAATTTAAACGATATACAGTCAATAACCTCTTTGAACATACTCATAACATCAAATATGGTGATAAGTACGTATAGCACTATCATCACACTTCGATGGCTTCGATAATTTAATTAATTTTTTTTTTTATATCTAAAATATCAAAATCATGTCATAAAATTTAATTAACTTCTTGTATCCATCGTCCATTGCGATTGTTGCTACATTGCTATGTCGGATAGATAAATCATGATTTTTTATGTATATCACAAAAATAAAATTCAATTAAATTCTAATAAATATTTCATTTCAATATTGACACAGTTTTTCTGTTAGTTTTCGAGCTTGGTGCAAATAGAAAAAAAAACAAACGAAGAAAGAAAAATGGAAAAGCTTTGCTCTGTGTCCTTTAAAAAAATAAAACTTTTCAATTTAATTTTTAATATTTAAAAAAAATATTATGACAACGATAATTATTATGCTAGGGACGACAGTAGTTTAGGAGTATATGGAGTGTTTTTTTAACGGATTATCTTCGTTTTCTATATAATTACTATAATTCAGTGGTCGACAGTGTATATGTTGCGGAACTGTTCTTGTTTAGCAGTAAGTTTAATAATTTTATACTAATTTTTATCCAAATTGACATCCATAATGCAGATTAATATCATTTTTGTAGAGTTGAGTAGAAGAAGCCCAGACAAGGTGGTCGATTTACTCCAAATTTATAAGCCTTTTTCAGGCAGGGCAATATCAGTACTTTTTTTGTACCTCTATTTCGTAACATACTTTAATCTTGTTCTTTTCCCCATGCCGCATTTCCCCGAAGTGACATTTCATTCACCTAGAGGCAGATTGCTTTTAAGTCTTTCAGACCATATACCTCTTTTTTTATCCAACACTTCTGCATAGGTACGAAATGACCCAAAGTGACATCATCCGCGAAGCCAAGCAAACTGGCGCCATCATGACATTCCAAAGGTCAGGCTCTAAGACTGATCGCTGAATGGCGCTAACCGTTTTTGTTTTGTTATGGAGCTAATCAGTGGTATTAAAGAATAAAATCCTTTCACTCAGGTAAGAGGGTAATTCTTTCATTAAATTATTTGCATATATATATCTGCAACTAGAATCTTATCAACAGATATAGGCATGTTTTACGAGCTTTCAATAATGAACTCTTAAAAAAAAATATAAAGTTCAATGCACATCTTACCTACAAAGCTGCACTGCTATACATATACAATTGAACCCGTTTAGAAAATCACTCATTAACGATTTAACTTACTAAAAAGCTTTCAAATTATACTTTAATATAGGCTACTTCATTTTGAGCTTTTACATTTTAGATTACACCATTAATTAAAAAAGTAAACATAACACACTTATTTGAATTTGTTTTTTTGAAGTTCGGTTTAGTTAACATAAAGAAAGTTTTGAGTGAAACTTTTAACTTAACATTTTACGTTTGCGTGGTCCTGGTAAACTACTTCACATTAGACATGGATTAAATCTTTTAAAACTTCAAGTTTAATTTTTTTGAAAAATTCAATTTCAAAAGTGGAGTATTTTACAATTTAAAAGCTTTAATTAGCTATGTTTTTTGTGGCTTTGTTAACAGTTATTGTTCAGTTAGTTTTGATCAAAATTAAAAATTGTCTGCAAGCTTAAGCTTCCATGTTCCAAATTAAATGTTTATTTTCCCGAAAAGTATTAAAAAGTTTACAAATTAAAAGCTTATCTTAATTTTTAGAGGTGCCAATAATTAAAAGCTTCTAAATATTAAATTCTGTGCTTCTTTAGAATTTAAAAGTCTAAATAAAAAATTATATATGTAAACTTATTTATAACTATATATTTTTTAAAATGAGAAAACTCTTAACCTGAAGTAACTTTTAAACTTAATTAAGCTTTTCAGTTTCAAAAAATTTCCTGGTTTGAACTAATTAAAGTTTGCTCAGATAATTAAAAAGAATCAAAGTATTACCACAGTACAATATATTTAAAAAAAATTTCAAAAGTTTGAAATCGAAAGTTATTTAAAAAAGCTCGAAAACTATTTAAAAAATCTGGTAATTATTTCGAAAACATCTTAAAAGCTTTGAAATTAATATTTTGAAATTGAAAATTTTTAACCTAAATGTTACTTTTAAAGCAAAGCATTTATGAAGTAATTGAACTTTAAGTTTGTATAACTTTTGAATTGTAAAAACTCAAAAACATCCAACAATCAATTTTATATCAATAAATTGATTTCATAGTGTTCAAATGTGCTTTTATAGCCTCACCCAGTTAGACTAACATAAAGTTATACTTTTTTAGCTGGGATATTAATTTTTTAAAGAGCTTTTCATTTACAGAAACTAGACAAATACTGAAAATAAGTTTAACTTAAGAAAAAGATTTTAATGCTGGGTTTTTAAACTAAACTGTAACATGCAAGAAACCATTTTACTAGTGAGTGATCCTAATAAGTATTTACATTAATTATTTTTAAATATTTAAAAATTCACATAAAGCTTCTCCTAGTTTATAAAAGTTAAGTATAACAATTTTATAAAGCTTTTAAACTTTACTAAAAAGTGACTAATTCGCCAAACTTTATATTTTTAATTAAAAAAGTGAAACCAATAAACGTTTAAAAAGCTGAGCTTTTTATTATTTTTACTGTTTAAAAGTTTTCTAGTTTTACTTTAGTCTAATTTTTTTAAAGCTTTATTTTTTATTAAGACTAAAATTAGTGTTCCTTAAACAAAAACTGTTAGTTTAAAACAACTTAATAACTTGTAGTTAATAATAAGTTTTTACCTGAAATTCTATGCGTTAAAGTTCAGTTTGCTGAATAACTTCTTGTTTAGCTTGAAGTAAGATTACATATATTCGATTTAATCCAGCTATACACAAAAACATGTTGAAAAATATTAATCTAAAGGAGCTTTCAATATAAAGCTTCTTAATTAAGTTGTAAAATATATGAAAAAAAATGTATCAGAAAATTGAGTCATTCAAAAAAAACTTTTTGAAATCTGATTTTTAAAAGCGAGGAGTTTAAATTATTAAATTAGAAAGGAATTCCCTTAAAAATAAAACCGGTAGCTACAAAAGCAAAGCAGTAATTTGGGTTTATAATATCCATCAAACTGAGCTTTTTTTAAAGTTTATTTTTTAAAAATTAAACTTTTCTCAGCTTTATTTGCCATTATATTATATTTAAAGATTAGCTAAAAAGTTTCCATCACACAAATTATATTACTAAAAAAGCTGTCATTATTGAGCTTTTAAATAATTGTTGTAACATGCAAAAAACCAATTTACTAGCAGAAGACTCTGATAAACATATTTACATTATAAATTGATTGAACATAGAAAAGTTCAAAGCTTGATTGGCTATGAAATCGAGCTTTTTCGACTTAAAACCATCTTTGTAAAAGTTAAAAAAAAATATACTTGTTTAAAATTTATTTTACATGATTTTTAAAGCTCTTGAGTGATCTATTTTAATGCTTCAATACTTGGTTACTATATGTACGAAGCAACGATATTAATCACTAAATGAATAATTTGCAATACTTTTAAATTCAAATTTTCGTTAAAAGTTTACCGATTAAAAAGTAAAATTGAAGCTTTTAATTCCTAAAATATAATTGATTTAGTATATTATTAAATACACTGAGTCAGAGATTGCAAAAAAACATTTTAAAAAATGTATACCTAAAGAAGCTTTCAATGTCAAGCTTTCTAATGATGTTGTAAAATGTATGAATAGTTTAACAGTAAGTAGCTCTGATAAGTACGCTCACATTAAAAATAAATAAATATTTAACGATCAAAAATTAACCACCTTAATATCGGGAATGTGCTTAAATAAAGCTTTATGAAATTTGGTTTTGAATTACGAAAACATTCTCTTTCGTTAAAATACCGATTGCTAACAAGTCAAAATTAATTATGATCTTTTATCTATTTGTCAAAGTTTGTTTTTAAAAATCAAACTTTGTTTATTCAGCTTTATATGTCATTATTTTCGTTTTAGAACATTTGTAAAACACTTTTCGTTACAAAAAAAGTATTTTTAAAAAATCTGTCAATTTTGTGCTTTTAAATAATAGTATATCATGCAAAAAACAATTTACTAGAAAGTAAATCTAATATACTTATTCAGATCCAAGATTGATTAAATATTTAAAAGTTCTAAAATTAGAAGCTTCTTTAAATTTGTAAAAGTTTAGTCAAGTTTTATGAAAGAAAAAGCTTTTTAAAGTAAAAGGTAATTATTTAAAAAAAACTAAACCTCTAGATTTTCAGCCTTTTTGATTGAGTACAAATTCAAGCTTTTTTAAATGTTTTTACGGGACACTTCAATATTTAGTTACTATGTATTGAAGCAACCATACAAACCACTAAATAAATAATTTGCAATGCTTTTAAAATTAAATTTTGTTCAAAGCTTTCAATTACCTGGTATACTCAAAGCTTTCAAATCAATATAAATAAAGTTGTTTTGTGTGTGACTGAAAACACTAAGCTCGTTAAAATATTTAATAGGTTAAAGCTTTGTTGAATCTATGTTCATTAAAGCTCATATATTTTCTGGATTCACTGTTTAATGTGTAAAATCTTATTTAAATTAAACC
The DNA here is from genome assembly GCA_963556175.1 of Tipula confusa. NCBI lineage: Eukaryota > Metazoa > Arthropoda > Insecta > Diptera > Tipulidae > Tipula > Tipula confusa. Next base: position 51,815 of record CAUVYK010000316.1, read on the forward strand.
TTTATTTAACATTTCTGAACAGGTATAAAAAGTAGAACATATGCTCAAAAACTAATTTTGAGTTGTTTACATTTTTTTAAAATATTTGCTTTAAATGAAAGCTTTAAGCTTTTGTGAAATGCTTGAAAGTTATTAGACAATTATATAAGCTAATTTTAATTAGCTCTACATGCTGAAAATATGTTTCTAAATTTTTGTTTAAAAACTAATTTAAAAAAAAGCTTAATTGAGAGTATATAGCTTTTTCAAGTAAGCTTAATCGAATTTTAAACAAAACAAACTCGGTTTTCAACTTTATATTTTAAAACGTAGTTGTGATAACTTTTTAATGTTTTAATGCATAAAAACTTTATTTGGTCAAAAGCTTTCCCATTTAAGTTAATTCTGAACATTTTGTAAACGTTCAATTATGATTGGTTAAAAATGTATTTATTTGGGGTTTTTAAAGAACTTTTAAATTTATGAATTACATGCTTTTAGCTTTGTGTTGTATATAAATAATTAAAAATTTTATATATCGAACTTACTTTTATTTTATTTTTTACAGAATAGTTTAGACACCAAATTGACACAAGGGAGAGAAGTATAACTTTAAGTATAACTCTTCCTCAGAAAAAACAGCGTAAAAAGATCTAAATCCTTGTGTTACACAAATTAAGAAACATTAAGTACCACTGCAACTCAAGCAGAGCAAAATATTTTTTACTAATTGTATTGACTTTCGTACTGACCTAATTCCATATACATATGCTTCCATAAATATTATGTTTCCGAGAATTCAAATTAAAAATCAACATGGATAAGCTTTTTAGTAAAATGGAAAATGTAAATATATAAAGTTCTAATTGCATTCAGCGAACGTTACAATGTACTAACAAATCGTTGTGTAAAATTTCATTCATGGCCAAACATCATTAATATTTCAATATCTATAACTTAATTTCATTATCAACTGCAATGAATATACCTAGAGCGGTGTGTCTAAAAAAATATTTATTTTTACATAAAAACCGTGGAAAGGTGGAACAAAACACGCGAGGTTGTGCTTATACAACAGGAATGACGCAAAACATAAAAACTTCCCAAAAAAAATAAAAAATTTAAAAATAATATTTCAATATCCTCTTTAAAAACCAAATTTTATTCCCAAAAAATTTAATATTTGATCCTGCGCACCAAACCATACCAAACCAACAACAACAAAAACTCCTTACGGGGAAATTAACCGAGAAAACTAAACTAAAAGCATTTTTGCCTTCTATTATACACACACACACACACACATACACACCACTTTCAAAACGAACTTAAATATCGAAACTGACATTAAATGAAAAATTAACGTCATCACACAATAATTTTATGGTGTCATAAAAAATTTTGATCTGTGATCGATTTTGGATAGGGGGACATATTATGGACACATCACATATGTTGTTATCAAAATAAAGCTTTGCCAACCGCCGAAAGCTATATATACATGCACACATACATAATTCAATTTCGGTTGACTGGAACATATTTTTATTAAAATCCATAAATTAAATTATCTAGTGAAAATTACATTTATATAAGTTGGAGCCCGGTGGGCACATTAAAATCACCTCACAACTAAATTCCTTTCAATATCGATTGTTCGGGGTGAACCTGTAATAAAAATAAAAAATCAATAATCTAGTTTTAGGTACATATCATCATTTACCTGGCCGTCGGTGCAAATTGTATAAAAATGATTACGTATGTTGAAATCACAGCCGAAATATTTTTCAACAGACGATAGTCAATCTCAAAAAATCCGAGTGCAGTGAAAACAAATTTTTCCTTGTTCAATTGGAACGCAAAACGTTCGATTAAATTTTCCAATTTACGATCTGTCATGTTCACATCGATTGTATGCAATTTTGTTTTTAACACGTGGGTTTGACGGATGCACGCGTTGCATGCGCGACAGCACACCAATAAAATGAATAATGTTTTAAGGGAGCACAGGGTGACGACTGTGAATAAAAATTGAAATATTTATGTACAAAATTGGGTTTTAAACTTGATTTGAATGTATTCAAATTTAAAACTAGTTCAAATTTAATTCAAACTTGAACGTCCAAATAATTAAGAATTCAAATTTCAAGTTTACCCTTCAAAGTGATCTCATTGATTTCTATTTACAGGAGAGCTTGCAGGTTTAAACTAATACAAAGTCAACCTTTTTGAGCTAATGATATTTTAATTAACATATGAAGTCATCAAAATCAGGGCTAAAACTTCTTGATGGCTAGCCCATTCAAACACAAATCGAACATTTCCAAAACCAATAAATATTTGATGGTACCAGCTTTTTAAAAAAAATCAATTTAATTTGTATGGTTTGAGTGAAATTTCAAAAGGTAAACTTACTTTATTAAGCTTAGTTTTTATTTCAGTTAGTTTGAGTGAAATTTAAAATTCACATTTACAAATTTAAAATCGAGTGAAATTTAAAATTGATAATTTTTAAGTGAAATAATAGGTAAAATTAATTTAGTGAAATTAAAGGACATTTATCTTTTTTTAAAGACCTTAGTAGAAACAATTTTTATGTTGTGAGTGAAATTTATAAACGTTAAGAAAAAATGCATGAGTGGAATTAATTTTTTTTTTACTTTTGGTTTGCAAATTTTTTAGTTTAGTAATTTTAAATGTTGAGTAGAAACTGAGTGGTATTTATTTATTCAGTTAACATGCCTAACTAAATAAGCTACTCAAATAATTTTTCACTCAAAATTATAATGTTTTATATTTCAATGACAGTAAAAATAGTATCATATAAGTTTATAAAAATTGCATATTTTAACGAAATCGATGAAATTTTTCATCGATGAAATTTGGTGTTTTGCACCATCATTAAGGAAGGATGTTGAGAAGTATTAATTAAATTAATTTGAGTGAAATTTAAATTCAACTATTTGACATTAATGTGAAACGAACTTGAAATATTTTTAATTAGATTTAATAAACTCTTGTGATTTGAGTGAAAATTAAAAATTTAGCTTTTTGAGTGGAAACAACTAAAAAATAACACTTGAGTGAAATTAAATAAAAAAAAAAATTTTATTTTAGTTTTTTAATATTTATAATTTTGACGCATGAGTGACATTAAAAAAACGTTTGCTTGATAATTTTTCAGTAGGGATTTTAAATATTGAGTAGAATAAAAGTAGAATAGTAGCTAAAAAATTAGTAAATAACAAATTTTTCACTCAATTATAAATATATATTTTGATAAATTGAAATGGATGAACTTTTTGAGTGTTGAAATAAACTTTTGAAGTTTATATTGATTTTGAATAAACCCAGTTTTATTTATTCATAACGTCTAGTTGAGATATAATGAGTCGATTTAAACAATCGCAAAATGTAAGTTAAGAGAGTGATCATTAATTATTTGCTTACAATTTGAGTGAAATTTGAAAAACTAATATGGACTGTTTCTAAAGCTAATTTAAATATCTCATGGTTTGAGTGAAATTTAAATTGAAAAAATTCTGTTTTTTATTGTGAGTGTAATTTTATGTTAACTTAATATGAGGTCAAAGACTTATTTATACAAGTTAAGCAAACCGAATCAAACGAATTTAAACTAAGATTTTTGAGCTATATTAGTAATACCAATTTGAGTGAAATTCAAAAACAACAATTTATCATAAATAAATGTAAGACAAATGAAAAAGATATACTATAAAAATGAAGTATGTAAAATTAGATTTAATAAACTCTTTTGATTATGAGTGAAATTAAAAAAAACAATTTTTGAGTGAAAAAAAATACTTGAGTGAAATTAAACAAAAATGTATTTTAATAACAATTTGATATGAAAGTAAATAAATAATTAAAATATTGATGTTTGATATATTGAAGAAACAGTTGCTTGAAAAGTTTTGAGTGGTATTTACAAATGTTGAGTGGAAATCATTTCAAGTTCAATATTTTGCGTAGAAATGGCCAGATTTAAAGAAGGGAGATCAAAATTCGTAGGACATTAGAGTGAAGTAGGGACAGTACTTATTTCAATATGTTTTAAGAATAGTGAGTAATATTTAAGTTAGGATGATATTGTTTGAGTGAAATTTGGAAATTTTAATTTTTGAGTTTAAAATTAAAAGTAATAACAGTTTAGTGAAATTAAAAACTAATTAGTTAATAATATATTTTGAGTTTATTACTAACTTAGTTGGTTCTCAACGAATTTTTCACTAAAAATTATGATTATTATTAATATAAAATGAATGATCTTTTTTGATTGAATCTTGAATTTATCCTGAATAAACCAACATCCTCGAATTCTGGTTGAGATGTAATGAAATGTAATGAGTTCAACAAACGCGAAGTGTTATGCATTTTAAAAAAACGAATAGTAATTCTTCGTTCAGAATTTCAGTTAATTAAAAAAAAATATGGACGGTTTGCATAGCAAATAAGTAAGATTTGAAAAACTTAAGGCTTGAGTAAAATTTCATTTATTTTTGAAAGAAAACTTCTTTAGCTTCAACTAACCTCCAGAGATCTTATATTAGTAATACTAATTTGAGTGAAATTTAAAATCTACAATTTAACAAACAATTGAGACAAACGAGAAGTATTTATAATATTTAATAAACTCTTGTAATTTGAGTGGAAATGAAAAACTTAAATTTTTGAGTGAAAAAACACAAAAATGTATTATTTGAGTGCCATTAAGTAAAATTTATTTTTTTTTAATTAATATTTTATTTAAAGCAAATTACTAGTTTAATTTCGATGCATGAGTGACATATTTAAAAAAACGGTTGCTTGATATATTTTCAAAATAGTTAAATAATGTTTATATTTTAATTGTTTGACCAAAATTTGAGTGAATTTTGGAAACAATTATTATGAATGGTTTATTTAGAAAATCGGTATGATTTACAAATCTAAAGAAATTTAAATTTAAATTTCTTAAGTTTATAAATATCTTTTTTGATTGAGAGTGAAATTTTATTTTGAACTTTATATAAGGTCATAAAGTTATTTAGACAGAAAGCTGACTTTATTGGTTTAAACCAACTCAAACTAATTCTCATACTTAGATCCTATAATTATATTTATTCAACACACAAATACTACGAAATTTTGGAGTGAAATTCAAATGTCTAAAATAAACAGACAACATTTTTGAGTTATATTAGTAAAATTAATATGAGTGAAATACAAAATTAACAATTTGACATAAACATTGACCAAACGAGAAGGCAATTTTTATAGTATTTAAAATAAGATTTATCTTTTATTTTGAGTCATATTTAGAAATGTAAATTAATAGTTATTATGTTGATGTATGAGTGATATATTAAAGAAACAATTGCTGGACAAAGTCATTTTAAATAATATTTTGTGGCGTAGGAATGTCTAATTGAGACGGTTATTGCGCAAATTTCTTACTAAAAAAGTTGCATCTAGTGATAATAATATACATGAGTAAACTATCTTGAGTGAAATTGTATTTTATTTTATATCAATTGTTTTCAATTTAATTGTATTGTATGACCATTTTTATAAAGACGCAAGATAAAAATTCGTAAGACATTAGAGTGAAATTTGAAGATATATATATATATATATATATATATATATATATATATATATATATATATATATATATATATATATATATAAATAACATATATATAACATATATATGTGTATATATTTAAATTATTAGAGTGTGAGTGAATGAGTAATAATAGCAATACAGAATTTTAGTAAACTTCGAATGATATATTTCAAGCATTTAATAAATTCTTATGGTTTAAGTGAAATTTTAAAATTTTAATTTTGAGTGACAAAAATTAAAATATCAGCTTGTGGGCTAAGATTTACAAAACTAAACGAGCTTAAAAATTATGTAAACATTTGAGTGACATGTTTATAATATAATTTATTACGATTTATAAATTATGAATTATGAAAATAAAATCTTTAACTCAAAACTAACCTCCATAGATGCCATAATTATATTTAATTAGAACATAAATCCAGTACATATCGCACGCCAATTGCACAAAACAATGGGTAACCAACGAGATTAGTGGCAAACCAAATGCCCAATTAACATATTGCACGCAATCGGCCACCATCCCAAACTCTTCTTTAACATGTCGCAACTCTTCATAGCTCGTGTACCGCGATATTTGTGAATTACATAGTTGCAAAAAATACTCAATGATATTGACGTAAAGTACAAAATTCATAAACGCTAAATACTCAATAAATAATGGTGCAGTCGAAATGTACCAAAATACTTTCCAATTTTTATATTTTCGCACCGAAATCAATACAAATATCATAACAGCCCCGGATATGGCCATCGTTACACTAAATTTTTTAACATAATTTTTACGAAACTCTCGCCATTCATTACGACATCCAAAGTGTTTACGTAATCGATCGAATTTACACCAAAATGCTAGAGTTGCCCACGTATTAACGTTACTATTGATCAATACCATGAGCCATGATGCGACCAGGGTCGATAATTTCATAACATCGTTCAAATAGCCGACCATATCGTTCGTATAGAAAATTTTATTTTGATACACATAAATCGCTGCGATATAAATTACCACGACCAATATTTGGACATAATTAAAAAATTGATAGAAATTTTTAATTACGAAATTATTTGTTCGACCCAATTTTATGTGATTCGACAAAAGTAATTTAAATACGACTAAAATTATGTTAAAATATGTTTGAGAATTTGAAAATTTCTTTTTAAAATTTGTAAAATTCATTTTACGTTATATCGTTACACTTTGATGGTACTAAAAACTGTGGCAGTGTGAGGAGGGCAAGCATGGAATTTATTTGTTTTACAATTAATTAAATATTTAAACAAAACTATTAATTAGAATTATGCAATTATTAGAAAATCGATTATAGAATTTATAGGCAAAATGTTAATTACCATAATGGTAGTTACGTGCAAAATAAACAATATCATGGTGATTGACATTTTAATTAATTTTCATATAGAAATTTCGTCCCCTAAAACTTTCCATATTTGTCTCTTCTTACTTATACCATTATATCAATTGAAATTACACAAAGATCCATATTACACAAAACTATATGGATTTATTTCGAAAATTTTGGAATTTTTTTAATTTTTTGCGAACACTTCAAAATTTTGAAAGGCCTTAACTATGATGAGTTTTTGAGAATTTTTGAAGCTTTTTGATTTTCTGAAATTGTTCACAACTTTGATAGAATAATCATCATGTGCTTTCAGAATTTTGGAAATTTTTCAAAATATTTGATAATTTTCGATTTCATAGAATTTTGTAAGCGTTTTAAATGTTCTAAAACTCACCATTATGAGATCTTAAGAATTTGAGAATTTTTTTTATTTCCCAAATATTTCACAATTTTCATAAACTAACCGTCATATATTTACGAGAATTTTGAAAATTTTCTAAAATATTTGACAATTTTGATAGGCAAAATAAATTTTGGAATTTTATTTAATTTGCCTTTGAGATGGTTAGAAGTTTTTTAATTTTCTTAAGTTTTTTAAGGAAATTTTTAAATTTTCTGATAAATTTTAAAATTTAGACAGGCTAACCATAATGAAACTTTTAGAATTTTGGAAGATTTTAGTTTTGTAAAATAGTTCCCAAAGAGATGATCTCTTGATAACAGATTTTTGAGAATATTGAAAAAATTTTAAGTTTCTCAAAAGTCCAAAACATTTTAAGAATAAAAGAATTTTAAGAATTTTGGAGTTCCGAAATATTGTAAAATTTTGAGAGAAGGTTTTTTTTTTATTTCTTTAATATTTCACAAATAACATAGGCTAGCCATCATGGGATTCTAAGAAATTCGAAAATTTTAAAATTTTCCGATGAATTTCATAATATTGGTAGGCTAACCTTAATGGAATCTTGAAAAAATTCTTAATTTTGATAAATTTTGGGTTTTGGGAATTTTAGAAAATATCAAATTTTTTGAAATAGTTCAAAGTGGGTTTTGAGAATTTTGAAAATATTTTAATTTACATAAACATTCACAATTTTGATCAATTAATTTTTTTATATTTATAAAACATTTCCAAATTATAGGCAAACCAAATTGAATTTTTAATTTTCTGAAATTATTCGAAATTTTGATAGGCCATAATGAGTTTTCAATATCCCATAGTTTTGAGAATTTAAATATTTTTTTGGTTTTACAAAATATTTTAAAATTTTGATACTATAATGAATTTTTAAGAATTATGGAAGCTTTTTAATTTTCTGAAATTGTTAAAAGTTTTGTAAGATCTGCATCATGTATTTCTAAGTGTTTCAATTGTTTAATTTTTACCAAACATTTCACAATATTGATAGGCTAACCATAATGGAAGTTTAAAAATTTTGGAGGGCTTTCAATTTTATGAAATTGTTCACAACTTTGAGTAAAGACTTTTGGAAATATTATAAATACTTAATTTTTCCATAAAATCCGAAACATTTTAAAATTTTAACTGACTAACCATCATAGAATTTTAGGAATTTTGGAAATTTTTTTTTAATTTGTTTACCATTTTGATTATGAAATTTGAAATTTTATTAGTTTCCCCAATTATCAGATAGGCTAAAATATTGGACTTTTGATAATTTAAGAAGTTTTTAAAGTTTTTTGAAATTATTCACAATTTTGATAGGCTAACTAACCATCATGAGTGCTTTTTGAGAATGTTGAAAATTTTTAATTTTTCCAAATATTTTACATTTTCAACAGGCTAACCATAATGGAATTTTGATAATTTTGGAAGCTTTTTAATTTACTGAAATTTGTCACAATTTTGATAGGGTAACAATAACAAAATTTCAAGTATTTTGGAAAATTTTAAATGTTCCGATACATTTCAAAATATTCAAAATAAAATAAAATTTTAAGAATTTACAAACGTTTTTAAAAATTTTGAAACTTTTTTTAATTTACAAATATTTCATTTTTATGAAAAAACTTAAATTTTTTTCAATTTTTCAATTTTTAAAAATCATTCACAATTTTAAAAGGCTAACCACTATGTGGTTTAAAAAAAATTAATTTTTAATTTTCTGAAATTGTTCACAATTTTGACAAACTAACGATTTATGTGTTTTTAAAGATTTTGGATATTTTTAATTTCCCAAACGTTATTAATTTTAATAGGCTAACCACAATAGATTTTTGATAAATTTCCAAAATTGTCCAACCCCTGATGGTTAATCAATCAATATTAAAAAGTATTTCAGAAATTTTAAAAAATTCCAAAATTTCATAATTTCAAAACTTATCAAACTTGTAAAATATTTCGGAAAATTTAAAAGCTTCCAAACTTCTCAAAAATCCATTATGGTTAGCCTATCAAAACTATGAAATGTTTGGAAAATTAAACAAATTGCAAAATCTTCAAAAGTACATGATCGTCTATCAAAAATGTGATCAATTTTAGAAAATTTAAAAAAAATTTCCAAAAACCTATCAAATTTGTGAATCATTTGAAAAGCTTAAAAAATTTGGAAAATTTCCAAAATTCTTAAATACATCTGATTGCTAGTTAGCCTATCAAATTTTCCAAAGCTCTAAAATTCCAATATGGTTACTAGTCATATTTTTGAAATTTTTCGGAAAATTTGAAAATTTCCAAAATTAGAAAATTTCAAAAACTCATGATGTTAGATTATTAAAATTGTGAGATGTTTGGGAAAATTAAAAAAAATTCCAAATTCTCTATTCTATCAAAATTGTAACATATTTCGGAAAATTGAAAAGATTTTAAAATATTTAAAAAATTTCGAAAGTTATCAAAAACACATAATGGTAAGCCTATCAAATTTTCGAACAATTTCAGAAAATTAAAAAATTTGCAAAATTCTTAAAAATTCTTTTTGCTAATCCTATTAATTTGAAAATGTTTTGGAAATTAAAAAAATGTTCAATTTCCAATGATGGTTAGTCCATAAAAGTTGTGAAAAGTTTGATACATTTTATAAATGATCAAAACCACATGATGGCCTGTCATGTGATGACTTGATGACGTTGATGGCCTATCAAAAAAAAAATTCCAAACATTTCACAGTTTTAATAGGCCTCCTATCATGAGTTTTTGAGAATTTTGGAAGATTTTAAAGGTACTGAAATGGTTCAGATTTTGAAACGGCTAACCATAGTTGGATTTAGATAATTTTGGAAACTTTTTAAATTTACGAAATTTTCAACAATTTTGATTATTTTAAAAAAAATTTAATTTTGTTTTAATTTTCATGCATCAAGGATTTTCAAAATTTTGGAAGCAATTTAATTTTTTAAAGCTTTCTACAATTTTTTTATAATTTCTCAAAAAACCAATTTAGAAAAGCTAACCAAAATGTTTGTTGATAATTTTGGAAGCTTTTTAATTTTCTGGAATGGTTCATAGTTTTTTTGAGAATTTGAATTTTTTTTAATTTTCTTAAATTTTCAAATTTTGATAGGCTAACTACCAATTAAGGAATTTTGAGGATTTTCAAATTTTTCAAAAATTTTCAAAATATTTGACGGTTTTTTTAAAGTAATCATCAAGCATATGCAAATTTAAAGTTTCTAAAAGTTTCTATATATAACAAATTTATATAGGGTGGTAAATGGGGTATTGGGTAGACTTGATGTTGCAAATCGATTTACATAAATCAACATTTTAACTACCAAACGATTTAGTTGTTGTGTCAAGTTAAATCCATTGATTTGTTGATGTTACATTTACCCTTGATTGCGTCAATTAATCTAATTAACTAAATAATAAATTTATAGTATCATGGTAATGACTTTGCACACACACAGTTCATACCCTCACTTCAACCACATCACAATGTTTTACGTCAAATTTAAAGTGCATTTCTTCACCGTGCTACAAACCATTGGATTCGCACCGATCTTAAATGCCGACAAATTTTTAAAATATTTTCAAATCATAATTTTTACTCTACAACTCGCGTTCATCTTGATCGACACCATATTGTTTTACTGCCTGTTCAATGTCACGTTTCAAAAATACACCATATTCGGAATTTTTAACGATTCGATTAAATTTCTAAACGTTAACGTAACGCATTTTGTGATTTTATTCGAAACGATTGTAAATCGTGAAAAATTTACAATGATGGCGAATAAATTGCGTAAAATTCATCAAAATTATGTACGGTTGAGTGGCGGATCGAAGAATCGTGATAAAATTTTAAAATTATATCAGAAATTTTTAAAAAGATTTTTCTTTAAACATTTTTTAATTTTTACCGGATTTATGTTGTTCTTCGAGTTAAACGTGCTGAACGAAGTTTTTTGGTACCATCGTTCGTTACTTCTCTACGCGTTTACAATATTTTCGTTCGTTTTCAATCGGTTACGACATCTGCAATACAATTTCATGATCGAAAAAGTGCATTTATATTTTTATGCCGTTAATCGTGATTTACGATCGGAAACGCGGTTCGTGGCGACGACGGTTGTCGATTTAAAAAAATTAAAAATTATTTTTCAAATTTACGAAAATTTATACGAAATTGCGAATGGTATAAACTCGTGTTTTGGTTGGTCGAATTTATTAAATTACGTACAAAATTTTTCCCAAATTTTGGTCGATTTTTATTGGACCTATTGGAAAATTACGATACACAATGATCGATATGTTGTTTGTTATGAGCAACTGTTTTGCGGGCATTTGATTAGCTACGTGTTTTGTGTGCTGCCAACGATTTACATTATAACGATTTGTTTAATGTCGAATGAAAAGTGTTTATACGAAATACGTGAATTTTATCGTATCGTTAATCGTATGCACGACCATCACGATGTTGATAATTATCACAATGCGGTGATAAAAAATTATTTACTGCAAATTCAGCATCAAAAAATTGAGTTAACGGCAAAAAATTTCTTTTCACTACGACGTGCGCTCGTGACTGAGGTAAGACGTTCTAATATGTTTCATCGCATTGATGTTCTAAAATCGTGTTTCATTACAGGCGACCGCGTCTGTTACACTTCATATGCTCATTTTTATACAATTCATAGCCGCAATTTATTAGATTGGTCTGAAATCGTCCGGAATAAAATATTTAAATGTTTTAAATTTGAATAAAAGTTAAATTGGTTTACCACTACAATGAAAGTGGTAAAAGTCATCAAACATCCATCGAGTTTTGAAAGAAACTTGAAATCAATAAAAAATTACGATCGACGTTTTATTAAAATTCACTGTCAATGGCCCCCTAAGTCTATAAACGTCCATCAAAGTTTTCTTTAACTCGTTTGTTTTTGTCTATAATGGGTATCTGATGGACAAACCGTATAGTGTATATATGTGTGCGTTGTGTGAATATATTCTAATATTTTCTAATTGGCTAAGAAAGTATATATAAGAATATGAATATGTAATTAAAGAGATGAACGACAATGAAAATTATACAAAGATTTCGGAAGAAAGTTTTTTTTTTATATATGTAACGATGATTATCTGTCTATCTATAAATAATAGTGGGTGCTACAGGTGTTCGTTTTAAAGTAATTAGAAAGCATTCTAATTAAATTAATTAATTACAGTAGATATGGCATTGCGAAATTCTGAATAATTTAAAGTGTATATAAATAATTTGCACTTAGTTTAGTGTAAGAAATATTCATATTCAATGTATCACAGAACACTCCAACCTTTACTTTACGCTAGTATGGATTCATTCTGCATACCGAAGAAGCTGCTCTCAGCGCTCGCTTACAAGCATACTTGCCATTTTTTGCATCTTATCACTCCTTTTTTTGTGGTAAATGATTGAGGGAACAACTACCAGTTTCTTGTATTTCTAAATAAAGAGTACCAGCTTTATCTTATATAGATTGATTCTCAAGTTCACACTTGCTGCCCCACTTTGTAATAATTAAGAAAACATTCTCTATTACCTCCTTAATTGTGAATAGATGTTTACCAGAGATTACGATTTCCTGCCTACGTGATGACTCCTATACCTTCTCCCTTCAGTTTTCTTTTGCTAATGACTAATCCACCAGCTTCAAATACCGAGATCAACCTTAAACATCCTTAAAGATCACTTCTAGGCATGATAGGATAATGTTCGAGTTCTTCTGAATTTTTCTTGGTATAATCCGATCAAAGCTAACATACTTAAATAGCTTAAACCCTTCTATCGCCCACATAATTCGTATTTTAACTACTATATCTGTTTAGCACAACGAAAGTTATATCTTCTGCATTCAAAACTCCACCGATTCGTCGAAACTCTCTGGGAAGTGAATTTTAGTGAAAAACTTCAAAGATTCCTCACTAGAAGCTGTCAAGGACTGACAGGTTTATTTAAAAGTTTTATACCAGTTGGATTGGTAGAAAGAACCTTCCTAAGATAAAACAGAAAGAAAACTCTCAAATACATCCTCCTTATTCTCACTGAGAAAAATGATCTTTTTCTAAAAACTTTGTGCCTTTCGTAATTCCCTTTGTGCAGTTTCAGGAGCTCCTTATTCGAGTACTAGTCCAGAGACTCCTTAGTTCTATAAGCAAGTTTTAAGGCTAAAATAATATATGTAATAATATAATAATATAATAATATAATAATATAATAATATAATAATATAATAATATAATAATATAATAATATAATAATATAATAATATAATAATATAATAATATAATAATATAATAATATAATAATATAATAATATAATAATATAATAATATAATAATATAATAATATAATAATATAATAATATAATAATATAATAATATAATAATATAATAATATAATAATATAATAATATAATAATATAATAATATAATAATATAATAATATAATAATATAATAATATAATAATATAATAATATAATAATATAATATAATAATATAATAATATAATAATATAATAATATAATAATATAATAATATAATAATATAATAATATAATAATATAATAATATAATAATATAATAATATAATAATATAATAATATAATAATATAATAATATAATAATATAATAATATAATAATATAATAATATAATAATATAATAATATAATAATATAATAATATAATAATATAATAATATAATAATATAATAATATAATAATATAATAATATAATAATATAATAATATAATAATATAATAATATAATAATATAATAATATAATAATATAATAATATAATAATATAATAATATAATAATATAATAATATAATAATATAATAATATAATAATATAATAATATAATAATATATAATATAATAATAATAATAATATAATAATATAATAATATAATAATATAATAATATAATAATATAATAATATAATAATATAATAATATAATAATATAATAATATAATAATATAATAATATAATAATATAATAATATAATAATATAATAATATAATAATATAATAATATAATAATATAATAATATAATAATATAATAATATAATAATAATAATATAATAATATAATAATATAATAATATAATAATATAATAATATAATAATATAATAATATATAATATAATAATATAATAATATAATAATATAATAATATAATAATATAATAATATAATAATATAATAATATAATAATATAATAATATAATAATATAATAATATAATAATATAATAATATAATAATATAATAATATAATAATATAATAATATAATAATATAATAATATAATAATATAATAATTAATAATATAATAATATAATAATATAATAATATAATAATATAATAATATAATAATATAATAATATAATAATATAATAATATAATAATATAATAATATAATAATATAATAATATAATAATATAATAATATAATAATATAATAATATAATAATATAATAATATAATAATATAATAATTATAATATATAATAATATAATAATATAATAATATAATAATATAATAATATAATAATATAATAATATAATAATATAATAATATAATAATATAATAATATAATAATATAATAATATAATAATATAATAATATAATAATATAATAATATAATAATATAATAATATAATAATATAATAATATAATAATATAATAATATAATAATATAATAATATAATAATATAATAATATAATAATATAATAATATAATAATATAATAATATAATAATATAATAATATAATAATATAATAATAAATAATATAATAATATAATAATATAATAATATAATAATATAATAATATAATAATATAATAATATAATAATATAATAATATAATAATATAATAATATAATAATATAATAATAATAATAATATAATAATATAATAATATAATAATATAATAATATAATAATATAATAATATAATAATATAATAATATAATAATATAATAATATAATAATATAATAATATAATAATATAATAATAAAATAATATAATAATATAATAATATAATAATATAATAATATAATAATATAATAATATAATAATATAATAATATAATAATATAATAATATAATAATATAATAATATAATAATATAATAATATAATAATATAATAATATAATAATATAATATATAATAATATAATAATATAATAATATAATAATATAATAATATATAATATAATAATATAATAATATAATAATATAATAATATAATAATATAATAATATAATAATATAATAATATAATAATATAATAATATAATAATATAATAATATAATAATATAATAATATAATAATATAATAATTAATAATATAATAATATAATAATATAATAATATAATAATATAATAATATAATAATATAATAATATAATAATATAATAATATAATAATATAATAATATAATAATATAATAATATAATAATATAATAATATAATAATATATAATATAATAATATAATAATATAATAATATAATAATATAATAATATAATAATATAATAATATAATAATATAATAATATAATAATATAATAATATAATAATATAATAATATAATAATATAATAATATAATAATATAATAATATAATAATATAATAATATAATAATATAATAATATAATAATATAATAATATAATAATATAATATAATAATATAATAATATAATAATATAATAATATAATAATATAATAATATAATAATATAATAATATAATAATATAATAATATAATAATATAATAATATAATAATATAATAATATAATAATTATAATAATATAATAATATAATAATATAATTAATATAATAATATAATAATATAATAATATAATAATATAATAATATAATAATATAATAATCTAATAATATAATAATATAATAATATAATAATATAATAATATAATAATATAATAATAATATAATATAATAATATAATAATATAATAATATAATAATATAATAATATAATAATATAATAATATAATAATATAATAATATAATAATATAATAATATAATAATATAATAATATAATAATATAATAATATAATAATATAATAATATAATAATATAATAATATAATAATATAATAATATAATAATATAATAATATAATAATATAATAATATAATAATATAATAATATAATAATATAATAATATATATATATAATAATATAATAATATAATAATATAATAATATAATATAATAATAATAATATAATAATATAATAATATAATAATATAATAATATAATAATATAATAATATAATAATATAATAATATAATAATATAATAATATAATAATATAATAATATAATAATATAATAATATAATAATATAATAATATAATAATATAATAATATAATAATATAATAAATAATAATATAATAATATAATATATAATAATATAATAATATAATAATATAATAATATAATAATATAATAATATAATAATATAATAATATAATAATATAATAATATAATAATATAATAATATAATAATATAATAATATAATAATATAATAATATAATAATATAATAATATAATAATATAATAATATAATAATATAATAATATAATAATATAATAATATAATAATATAATAATATAATAATATAATAATATAATAATATAATAATATAATAATATAATAATATAATAATATAATAATATAATAATATAATAATATAATAATATAATAATAATATAATATAATAATATAATAATATAATAATATAATAATATAATAATATAATAATATAATAATATAATAATATAATAATATAATAATATAATAATATAATAATATAATAATATAATAATATAATAATATAATAATATAATAATATAATAATATAATAATATAATAATATAATAATATAATAATATAATAATATAATAATATAATAATATAATAATATAATAATATAATAATATAATAATATAATATATAATAATAATATATAATAATATAATAATAATAATATAATATATAATAATATAATAATATAATAAATAATAATATAATAATAATAATATAATAATATAATAATATAATAATATATAATATAATAATATAATAATATAATAATATAATAATATAATAATATAATAATTATAATAATATAATAATATAATAATATAATAATATATAATATAATAATATAATAATATAATAATATAATAATATAATAATATAATAATATAATAATATAATAATATAATAATATAATAATATAATAATATAATAATATAATAATATAATAATATAATAATATAATAATATAATAATATAATAATATAATAATATAATAATATAATATAATAATATAATAATATAATAATATAATAATATAATAATATAATAATATAATAATATAATAATATAATAATATAATAATATAATAATATAATAATATAATAATATAATAATATAATAATATAATAATATAATAATATAATAATATAATAATATAATAATATAATAATATAATAATATAATAATATAATAATATAATAATATAATAATATAATAATATAATAATATAATAATATAATAATATAATAATATAATAATATAATAATATAATAATATAATAATATAATAATATAATAATATAATAATATAATAATATAATAATATAATAATATAATAATATAATAATATAATAATATAATAATATAATAATATAATAATATAATAATATAATAATATAATAATATAATAATATAATAATATAATAATATAATAATATAATAATATAATAATATAATAATATAATAATATAATAATATAATAATATAATAATATAATAATATAATAATATAATAATATAATAATATAATAATATAATAATATAATAATATAATAATATAATAATATAATAAATATAATAATATAATAATATAATAATATAATAATATAATAATATAATAATATAATAATATAATAATATAATAATATAATAATATAATAATATAATAATATAATAATATAATAATATAATAATATAATAATATAATAATATAATAATATAATAATATAATAATATAATAATATAATAATATAATAATATAATAATATAATAATATAATAATATAATAATATAATAATATAATAATATAATAATATAATAATATAATAATATAATAATATAATAATATAATAATATAATAATATAATAATATAATAATATAATAATATAATAATATAATAATATAATAATATAATAATATAATAATATAATAATATAATAATATAATAATATAATAATATAATAATATAATAATATAATAATATAATAATATAATAATATAATAATATAATAATATAATAATATAATAATATAATAATATAATAATATAATAATATAATAATATAATAATATAATAATATAATAATATAATAATATAATAATATAATAATATAATAATATAATAATATAATAATATAATAATATAATAATATAATAATATAATAATATAATAATATAATAATATAATAATATAATAATATAATAATATAATAATATAATAATATAATAATATAATAATATAATAATATAATAATATAATAATATAATAATATAATAATATAATAATATAATAATATAATAATATAATAATATAATAATATAATAATATAATAATATAATAATATAATAATATAATAATATAATAATATAATAATATAATAATATAATAATATAATAATATAATAATATAATAATATAATAATATAATAATATAATAATATAATAATATAATAATATAATAATATAATAATATAATAATATAATAATATAATAATATAATAATATAATAATATAATAATATAATAATATAATAATATAATAATATAATAATATAATAATATAATAATATAATAATATAATAATATAATAATATAATAATATAATAATATAATAATATAATAATATAATAATATAATAATATAATAATATAATAATATAATAATATAATAATATAATAATATAATAATATAATAATATAATAATATAATAATATAATAATATAATAATATAATAATATAATAATATAATAATATAATAATATAATAATATAATAATATAATAATATAATAATATAATAATATAATAATATAATAATATAATAATATAATAATATAATAATATAATAATATAATAATATAATAATATAATAATATAATAATATAATAATATAATAATATAATAATATAATAATATAATAATATAATAATATAATAATATAATAATATAATAATATAATAATATAATAATATAATAATATAATAATATAATAATATAATAATATAATAATATAATAATATAATAATATAATAATATAATAATATAATAATATAATAATATAATAATATAATAATATAATAATATAATAATATAATAATATAATAATATAATAATATAATAATATAATAATATAATAATATAATAATATAATAATATAATAATATAATAATATAATAATATAATAATATAATAATATAATAATATAATAATATAATAATATAATAATATAATAATATAATAATATAATAATATAATAATATAATAATATAATAATATAATAATATAATAATATAATAATATAATAATATAATAATATAATAATATAATAATATAATAATATAATAATATAATAATATAATAATATAATAATATAATAATATAATAATATAATAATATAATAATATAATAATATAATAATATAATAATATAATAATATAATAATATAATAATATAATAATATAATAATATAATAATATAATAATATAATAATATAATAATATAATAATATAATAATATAATAATATAATAATATAATAATATAATAATATAATAATATAATAATATAATAATATAATAATATAATAATATAATAATATAATAATATAATAATATAATAATATAATAATATAATAATATAATAATATAATAATATAATAATATAATAATATAATAATATAATAATATAATAATATAATAATATAATAATATAATAATATAATAATATAATAATATAATAATATAATAATATAATAATATAATAATATAATAATATAATAATATAATAATATAATAATATAATAATATAATAATATAATAATATAATAATATAATAATATAATAATATAATAATATAATAATATAATAATATAATAATATAATAATATAATAATATAATAATATAATAATATAATAATATAATAATATAATAATATAATAATATAATAATATAATAATATAATAATATAATAATATAATAATATAATAATATAATAATATAATAATATAATAATATAATAATATAATAATATAATAATATAATAATATAATAATATAATAATATAATAATATAATAATATAATAATATAATAATATAATAATATAATAATATAATAATATAATAATATAATAATATAATAATATAATAATATAATAATATAATAATATAATAATATAATAATATAATAATATAATAATATAATAATATAATAATATAATAATATAATAATATAATAATATAATAATATAATAATATAATAATATAATAATATAATAATATAATAATATAATAATATAATAATATAATAATATAATAATATAATAATATAATAATATAATAATATAATAATATAATAATATAATAATATAATAATATAATAATATAATAATATAATAATATAATAATATAATAATATAATAATATAATAATATAATAATATAATAATATAATAATATAATAATATAATAATATAATAATATAATAATATAATAATATAATAATATAATAATATAATAATATAATAATATAATAATATAATAATATAATAATATAATAATATAATAATATAATAATATAATAATATAATAATATAATAATATAATAATATAATAATATAATAATATAATAATATAATAATATAATAATATAATAATATAATAATATAATAATATAATAATATAATAATATAATAATATAATAATATAATAATATAATAATATAATAATATAATAATATAATAATATAATAATATAATAATATAATAATATAATAATATAATAATATAATAATATAATAATATAATAATATAATAATATAATAATATAATAATATAATAATATAATAATATAATAATATAATAATATAATAATATAATAATATAATAATATAATAATATAATAATATAATAATATAATAATATAATAATATAATAATATAATAATATAATAATATAATAATATAATAATATAATAATATAATAATATAATAATATAATAATATAATAATATAATAATATAATAATATAATAATATAATAATATAATAATATAATAATATAATAATATAATAATATAATAATATAATAATATAATAATATAATAATATAATAATATAATAATATAATAATATAATAATATAATAATATAATAATATAATAATATAATAATATAATAATATAATAATATAATAATATAATAATATAATAATATAATAATATAATAATATAATAATATAATAATATAATAATATAATAATATAATAATATAATAATATAATAATATAATAATATAATAATATAATAATATAATAATATAATAATATAATAATATAATAATATAATAATATAATAATATAATAATATAATAATATAATAATATAATAATATAATAATATAATAATATAATAATATAATAATATAATAATATAATAATATAATAATATAATAATATAATAATATAATAATATAATAATATAATAATATAATAATATAATAATATAATAATATAATAATATAATAATATAATAATATAATAATATAATAATATAATAATATAATAATATAATAATATAATAATATAATAATATAATAATATAATAATATAATAATATAATAATATAATAATATAATAATATAATAATATAATAATATAATAATATAATAATATAATAATATAATAATATAATAATATAATAATATAATAATATAATAATATAATAATATAATAATATAATAATATAATAATATAATAATATAATAATATAATAATATAATAATATAATAATATAATAATATAATAATATAATAATATAATAATATAATAATATAATAATATAATAATATAATAATATAA